>JXCR01139683.1:75141-88346 GCA_002079205.1 Phalaenopsis hybrid cultivar | reverse complement strand
TATATATATATATATATATATAACAATACAATTCACCAATCCAAGCATTTATGACTAAACTCACAATAATGAATGCATAAATCAAACACAAAAACAAAAAAAAAATGCATCGAACCAAGCAAAAAATATATTTGCACAACAATATAAGATGTTCGCTTGAAATGTTTCAAATAAAAAAAAATAAATAAATAAAAGCTCTAGTCCTCCTCGGTTACCTCAACATCATTCTCAACATCCTCTACTGCCAACTGCTTTCCTATCTAATATGATTGATGTTAGAATGCATTTACTTCTGATTTCATTTTAGGCGAGTGGGGCAGTAAATCTGGTCTCAATATCTGCGGTGAATAAGAAAACCTGCCTACGACCCTCATCCTTATGGGCATTAGTGGATGCCCTGAATGCACTAAAGGAGGGATGAGTGTAGTAGTCCTGCAACTGAAATCCCAATCCATAGACCTGAAGATTCTTCTTGCCTCCGACAGCCTCCCTCCGCAGCTAGTACTCAGATGGATCACAACTTGAGATCATAAGATGATACATAAAAATATATGCATTTTTAGACCCATATTTTATACTTATTTTTTGTGATATTGCACTTTAATGGATATATGCATTTTTAGACTCATATTTTATACTCATTTTTGGTGATATTGCACTTTAATGGAAGATATTCTTTATGTTTTATTGCATGTTGTTGATTTTGAGGACTTGGAGCAAAAAAGAAGCAAAAATGATGAAATTTGGAGCAAAAATGGAGAAGTTCAAAATTTGTTCAGCGCCGATGGCGCCATTTGACAGAAACTTGAGATTTAATTATGGGCCTCTGGCGCCAGTGGAAGCCCTATTTTTAGAAGATTCGACGAATTTGGATGCTTTTTGAAGATTTGTTGGGTGCACCTATTGGAGAACCGACATAGGCTCTATTTAGGGTTGAAATTTGATCAGAAACCCCCCCTCGCACCATTTCAACTTCTTCCACTCATTTTCGATTTTCCATTTCTCACACCTACATTCCACACCATTCCACACCATTAGTTGGTTATTGTTTTTATAGATTTGAGTTTTTGTGGTGATTTTAGGTGTAAATTTTTCTCTAAGAAAGTGTTGGAGAGGAAGAGAAGTGAGAGATTTCTTCTTCCTACATTTCTTAAGAGAGGCTACAAAGGATTTGCTTTGAGAAAGAGTTTCAGACAAGTGTTGTTTGTTTATTATTGTTGTATAAACTTTCATTTATATATGAAATTTGTGTTTTGTTGTATTTTTCTCATGAAGTCTGCGTAGATTCCTTTATCTTTCTCCATACTCTGAGATATGGTGAAATGAAGAGATAATATGGATGTGTCAATGTTAAAATTTAAATTAAATTGTGATGGTTTTTCAACTCCGCTCTTAATTTACTTTTTGATCTGACCAATTGAATTATTAAAATCTGTTGTTAAACATATGATCCGGGAAATGGAGTATGAATTCTACAACAGAATGAGAATCACATTTAAGTCAATAAATACGTATTTTTTTCATGGTATTAAGTGCAAATAAATAGGGAAATATATTTTGTTGGGCGTATAATTGGAGATTTCTAGGGTGACAGACTAAAAATCTCCAATTCGATCTTAGTGTTTAAAAACTAAAGCAAGAGTTAGCATTCGGGGGAAAGGAAGTGGGAGCCAGTATCCTCCCAGCCTAGCCACAGATTTAGGGATTAAACCTAAGAAAAATCAATGATTTCTTATAACACTGAATCAGGGTAGAGAATTAAAATTGCTCCTATTTGGCACAATACTTATCTTAATCATTTATCTCATCTTATTTCACCAAAAACTCATTGTAGTGGGAAAAAATGATTTTTCACATTAGAAAACTTTATCACATAAATATAGTTTAGTAGTTATTAATTTTAAAACCTACTTTTAAATTATGTTAGTAGTGATAATTTAGCCTTGATAATATCTTAAACTTTCAAAATTAGTGACAGTAATTTTGTTTGATTTCTGTAAATTTTCTAGTGAATTTATCATTTAAAATTTAAACCTTCCCCATAGGATCGACATTTGGGACTTAAAAAGAAAGTCTTATATTACTTGATAACGATACCTATACTTACGTAGAATCCCAACATTAAGTGCTTAACATAAAATACCACATCAAGTTTTTGTCACCGTTGCAAAGCGGAGTCAACTTATAAATTTTACACAGCTATATTTTATAAGGATCATGTTTTTCGCGTCATTGTCGGGGAAGGTAACAGTAAATTAAATAGATTTGGTAAATTAAGAAATTTAGAGATAAAAATATACGAAATACAAAATATAAAAAAAAATCCAAAAATATATAACCATATTTTTAAGAATATTTTTAAGAAATTTTTCTTTGCTTATTATATTTGTTTATGCAAAATATTGGATCTGAAGGTTTAGTATCTTACGATTCAGAATTAGAATGTACTATTAGAAAAATTTGAAAACAACAAAAAGAAATTAAAATTTCGAACAAAATGACAAATAACTTAGATAATCAAATAAAATGAAAATCGACAAAGACCTTTAAAAAACTATGTGAACCAACAACAGATGAACTTCACTTAACTATTCAAAATCCTGATGTTGCTGCTAATTCATTTGATCTTAAACCTGCTATTATCCAAATTGTTTAAAATAATCAGTTTGAAGGAACACCTATTGAAGATCCTAACTTACAACTTGCTAGTTTTCTTGAGATTTGTGCTACTTTTAAATATGACGGAGTGTTTAATGATGTTGTTAAGCTTAGACTTTTTCCTTTTTCATTAAGAGATAAAACCAAAGCTTGGTTAAACTCATTAGCACCTGGATCTATCAAAACTTGGGGAGAACTATCACAAAAATTCTTAGCTAAATATTTTCCATCATCGAAAACCGCTAAGCTTAGAAACGATATTACATCTTTTTGTCAGTTTGAAAGGAAAACGATATATGAAGCCTGAGAAAAAATTAAGGATCTCCTTAAAAAATGTCCACACCATGCTTTACCAGATTAGTTAATAATTCAAACTTTTTATAATAGATTAGTAGGATCACTTAGGTCTATTATAGATGCTACTTCTGGCGGATCTTTAATGTCAAAACCTTTTAATGAAGCATACTCTTTAATAGAAGAAATGATTATTAATAATTTTTAATGACCCTTTGAATGGGTAAATCCTAAGGTATTCATGAATCTGATCCAATGTCTATTTTAGCATCTCAAATTGCTGCTATATCAAAAAAGATTGATCAAATTGAAGTGAATTATTTTCAAATACCACCTTTATTAGAGGAAAATTCACTAGGACAGATAATTGATACTCAATCATCTTATGAAACTTTGAATGTTATTAATAATTGAAATAACAATCCTTATTCTAACTATTTTTTTACAATCTTGGATGAAAAAATCACTCTAATTTTAATTGAAATAATTATAACAATTCAATGAACCCCTCAGGAAATTTAAATAACTAAGGAAATCCTAATTATCGACCTTATTATCCTCCTGAATACTCTAACCCTAACCTACAAGTTAAGGAAAAGAAATTAAATTTGGAAGAGGTAATGTTGAATATAGGAAATTAAATACAAAATCAAGGGGCTGCTATTAGAAATATTGAAAATCAATTAGAACATATTGCTACTACACTTAGTAACAGACATTCAGGAAATCTTCTGAGTACGGTGGAAGTTAATCCTAAAGATCAAAATAAAGAACAAATTAAAGCAATTCAATTACGAAGTGGAAAAGAAGTTGAAACAAGAATCCAAAGAGGAACAGAAGTTGATGAGGAGAAGGAAGAGATGGAAAGTGACCATAATGAAACTAAACAAACACAAGTTCCCTTAGAAAAACCATCACCTTCGTTTCCTCAAAGACTAAAACAGAAGAATAAAAAAAAATTACAGAATTTTTAAAAATTCTTAAAAAGTTAACAATAAACATTCATTTCATTGAGACTTTGGAACAAATGCCAAGTTATATGAAATTTATGAAAGATATACTAAACGAGAAAAGAAAGTTTGCAGAACATGAGACTGTTGCACTTAGTGAAGAGTGTAGCGCTATTATCCAGAAAAACTTCCTGAAAAATTAAAAGATCCTGGTAGTTTTATTATACCTTGTGGAATTGGTGAAAAGTTTTATAGAAAAGCCTTATGTGATTTATGAGCGAGTATCAATCTTATGCCTCTATCAATTTTTAAACGTTTAGATTTAGGAGAGATTTCCCCTACTATTATAACTCTTTAGTTAGTGATCGATCAATCACTTATCCTAAAAGAGTTATAGAAGATGTATTAGTAAAAGTAGATAAATTTGTTTTCCCTGTAGACTTTATAGTATTAGATATGGAGGAAGATAAAGAAATTCCTATTATTTTGGGGAGACCATTTCTTGCAATAGGGAGAGTTGTGATAGATGTGCAGAAAAGGAGAATTAATAATGAGAGTTAATGATCAAGAAGTAAAATTTAATATTGCAAAAGCTATGAAATATCCTTTGATAGAAAAAGGCAAAGAATGTTTTAGGATGGAAGTTACTGATTATTTAAGTAATGAGTAATTTAAGAAAGAGTTTAAAGAAAAATTAAAGCAAGAATAATTTAGTGAAAATGAGGATGAAATAAAAGAAGAAAGTTTAGATTATATTCAGGAAAAATTTGAAACTTTAGATTTGTTGGAAAATGATAATAAAAATCTTATTCCTTCAAGTATTAAACCACCTGAACTTGAACTAAAAGTATTACCTGCTCATTTAAAATATGTAATTTTAGGGGATACATCTACATTGCCTGTTATTGTATCTTCCGAGTTAATTGAATTCAAGAACAAAAATTAATAGAAATTTTAAAAAGATATAAAAAGGTTTTTTCAGATATTAAAGGAATTAGTCCTTCAATTTGTATGCACATAATTTTATTAGATGAACAATATGAACCTAAAGCTGATCCTCAGAGGAGATTAAACCCCATAATGAAAGAAGTTATTAAAAAAGAAATTTTAAAATGGTTAGATGCTAGAATTATATATCCTATTTCAGACTGTGCTTGGGTAAGCCCAATTCACTGTGTTCCAAAGAAAGGAGGAGTGATCGTTGAAGTAAATGAGAAAAATGAATTAATTCCAATAAGTCAAGTACTGGTTGACGAATTTGTATAGATTATAGAAAATTAAACTTGGCCACTAGGAAAGATCACTTTCCCTTACCCTTTCTAAATCAAATGTTGGATACATTGGCTGGAAATAAATATTACTGTGTCTTAGATGGATATACCAGTTATCATCAAATTTCAATTATTCCCAAGGATCAAGACAAGACAACATTTACAAGCCCTTATGGAAANGATAGATTGGCTGGAAATAAATATTACTGTTTCTTAGATGGATATATCGATTATCATCAAATTCCAATTGTTCCCGAGGATCAAGACAAGACAACATTTACAAACCCTTATGGAAAATTTACTTTTCGTAGAATGCCTTTTGGACTATGCAATGCACCTGCAACATTTCAAAGATGTATAATGTCAATATTTAGTAATTTGATTCNCGTAGAATGCCTTTTAGACTATGCAATGCACCTGCAACATTTCAAAGATGTATGATGTCAATATTTAGTAATCTGATTAAGCATAGGATTGAAGTATTTATGAATGATATCTCTGTGTTTGGGACTTCATTTGAATTATGCTTAAATAATTTAGAAAAATTTCTAGAATTATATGAAAAAATCAACCTAGTACTAAATTAGAAAAAATGTCAATTTATGGTTGCAGAAGGAATTGTATTTCNAAATTTCTAGAATTATATGAAAAAATCAACCTAGTACTAAATTAGAAAAAATGTCAATTTATGGTTGCAGAAAGAATTGTATTTGGGCATAAAATTTCTGAAAATGGCATGAAAGTAGATCCTGCAAAAATTCAAGTTATTAAAAAATTACCACCACCTATTATGATCAAAGGGGTAAGAAGTTTTCTAGGACACGTTGGGTTCTACAGGCGTCATATAAAAAAATTTTGAAAAATAACAAAGCCATTATGCCAACTTTTAGAAAAATATACAAAATTTAATTTTAATGAGGAATGAATAAAAGCATTTAAATTATTGAAAGAAAAATTAATCACTGCACCTATAATAGTACCGCCTGATTGGGAAAAACCCTTAGAAATAATGTGCGATGCTAGTGATTATTCTAGTGGAGACCTGTTAGGATAAAAGCACAATAAAGTTTTTAAAGTAATATATTATGCTATTAAAACTCTGAATGATGTTCAAATTAACTACACTACTACTGAAAGAGAGTTATTAGCTATTGTCAATGCCTTTGATAAATTTTGACCTTACTTAATTGGAACTAAATGTATAGTACATACAAATCATTCTACTATTAAATACTTGATACAAAAGATGGATGCTAAATCAAGATTAATTAGATGGATACTTCTTTTATAAGAGTTTGATTTTACTGTAGTTGATAGAAAGAAAAATGATAATCAAACAGCTGGTCATTTGTTTAGACTAGAAAAAGAAATACTAACTAATTTTACAAATGAAATTTTAGAAAATTTTCTTATGAATAATTATATAATATTGATGAAATAGATACACTGTGGTATGTCGATATAGTAAATTATATTATAAGTGATATTCTACCACCAGATATTAAGAATCAATAATTAAAAAAATTTATATATGATTCAAAATTCTATTTTTGGGATGACCCATATTTATATAAATAATGTAATAATCTAATTATTAGAATGTGTGTGCCTTATGAAGAAACTCAACAAGTAATTGAAAGATGTCATGATCTAAATTTGGAGGACATTTTGGAACAAATAGAACTTCTTATAAAATTTTACAAGCTGGATTTTATTGGCCTACTCTTTTTAGAGTTGTTAATGAATATATTAAAACATGCGATCGATGTCAGCGAGTAGGAAATATTTCTAGAGAAAAAAAATGCCTCTAAATTACACATTGAAAGTTGAAATTTTTCATGCGTGGGGACTAGATTTTATGGGACTATTTATGCCTTCATTTGGAAACTTATATATATTATTTGTCGTTGATTATATGTCCAAATAAATTGAAGTTGTTGTACCTAAATGTGATGCTCAGAGTGTTTCTAAATTTTTAAATAAAAACATTTTTACAAAATATGGAATACCCATACTAATTATTACAGATGGAGGATCTCATTTTAGAAATAAGAGGATCAAGAAATTAAAAAATAAATATGATATTATGCATAAATTCTCTACTACTTATCATTCTCAGACTAGCGGTCTAGTAGAAATATTGAATCGTGAAATAAAATGAATTTTAGAAAAAAAATAATAAATCTCTATAAATTGGATTGGTCTGCTAGATTAGATACTGCATTATGGGTATACAGAACTGCTTATAAGACTTCTATAGGAATGTCCTCATACAGACTTATTTTTGGAAAAGCATGTCACTTACCAGTAGAATTGGAGCATAAAGTATTTTGGGCTATTAAGGTATTTAATTTCAACTAAAAGATGCCGGTGAGAAAAGATTATTGCAACTTAATGAACTTGAGGAGATTAGAAATGAAGCATATGATAATGCAAGAATATATAAGGAGAAAATGAAAATATGGCATGATCGGAAGATTATTAATAAGAAGTTTGAACCTGGACAAGAAGTTCTATTATATAATACAAGATTGAGATTATTTCCAAGAAAATTGAAATCTAGATGGTTAGGACTATTTAAAGTGATACAAGTCTATTATTATGGAACTGTTGTTATTAAAGATCCTAAAACTGAAAAGATATTTAAAGTTAATGGGCATCGATTGAAACATTATTATGAAAGACACATACACCAATTTAAAGAAGTTTTGATGTTAAGTAAACCCAACTAAACCAATGGTTTGTCGGGCTGACGACGTTAAACCAAGTGCTTCATGAGAGGCAACCCATGNACTTACCATTAGAATTAGAGCATAAAGCATTTTGGACTATTAAGGAATTTAATTTTAATCTAAAAGATGCTGTTGAGAAAAGATTATTGCAACTAAATGAAGTTAAGGAAATAAGAAGTAAAGCATGTGATACTGCAAGAATCTATAAAGAGAAAATGAAAATATGGCATTATTGGAAGATATGAGAAAATTAGAAATGAAGCATATGATAATGCAAAAATCTATAAAGAGAAAATGAAAATATGGTATGATCAGAAGATTATTTAAGAAGAATTTGAACCTAGACAAGAAGTTCTATTATATAATACAAGATTGAGATTGTTTCCAGGAAAAGTGAAATCCAGATGGTTAGGACCATCTAAAGTCATTAAAGTTTATCATTATGGAACTATTTTANAAGAAGTTCTACTATATAATACAAGATTGAGATTGTTTCCAGGAAAACTAAAATCCAGATGGTTAGAACCATCTAAAGTGATTAAAGTCTATCATTATGGAACTATTGTTATTAAAGAACCTAACACTAGAAAGATATTTAAAGTTAACGGGCATCATTTGAAACATTATTATGAAGGGCACATGCCTTAATTTAAAGTAGTTTTAATGTTTAGTCAACCCAACTAAATAAATGGTATGTAGGGCTGACGACATTAAACCAAGCTCTTTGTGGGAGGCAACCCATACTTATATGGCATGTATTACTATTTAGTTTGTTAAGTGTCTTATATATTAGTAGATAATAATCCTACACAATTGCATTTATTATAAATTAAGTCAAATATTGGTATTGGAGGAAAATTTGAAATCGAATTGAAAAAAAAAAATAAAAATTGCAATTTCGGCCACTGGCACCAACAACGCTAGAATGCGCGTCGATGACGCCTTAGATAACGGACATCAGTGCTGGCAGCGCTAATCAGGAGCGCCAATGGCGCTGAGTGCGATTGGACAGTTTTAGAAGACTTTTGGCAGGTTTTGGCATGATTTCACTTCATAATAACTGTCGGGACGAGTTTAAAAAGGCCTAGAAACTTCCTTGGATGCATAGTAACTTCCTATTTTTGGATTCCATGGTTTTCAATTCCAGAAATACTTTAAGGTATGGAGTTTTCAACATAAGAAAGTGTATTAGTTTTTACGCACAGCGATTATACAATAAAGTTATTACGAAGAGGAAATTGATCAAGGAAAGATGATTTATTAATCATGGAGTGATTAATCTTACTGGTCTGATTGATAAAATTGTTCTGCAAAGGCGTTGTAAAGTTTTGTGTTACACTACGTTTGCAGTTGTCATCCCTGTGGTGAAATATTTTTATGCAAACTTACATGGAATTACTCAAGGTGTTGTCTTTATATGAGGTAAGGCTGTACCATTTACTCCTGCAATGATTAATGAATTTTATATGATAGACAACATTCCAATTTTTCATTATACAAATTTCATTCCTACATGAGATTTGATGCAAGACGTGTATAATCTTCTGACGGATGAAAGTGATATGTGGGTGATACGATATGAAGGATATTTTAGTTTTTCCACTTCATTAGTTAATCCAATTTCAAAGCAATGACATTTCTTTATTGTTGCAAAATTACTCCTTACTATGAAAATTAATAGAGTTACCAAAGAATGTGCTATTTTAAATTATTGCATTAAAATGGAAAAACTCATTGATATAGAGTCTATTATATTTAAATGTATTATGGGTATCCTTACTAATGGACCAATTTATGGACTTGGGCATCCATCTACCATCTTTTTTATTTGTAGTCAAGCCCAAGTTCCATATGCAAGTTGGGAAAAGAATTTATTACCTTGGGAGCTCATGAATCCTATAGATGAGAAANGGACGTCGACGACGCGTACCTATAGAAAAGAGGCCAGAATATCCTCAGTACCGACGACATCAGGAGCAACAACGATGACACCATTTAACAGAGGGTTCACGGGCCACTAGCACTGATGGCGCCAGAATGGGCGNGGACGTCGACGACGCGTACCTATAGAAAAGAGGCCAGAATATCCTCAGTACCGACGACATCAGGAGCAACAATGATGACACCATTTAACAGAGGGTTCACGGGCCACTAGCACTGATGGCGCCAGAATGGGCACCGACGATGCCAATGTTGGTGCATGATTCTAGAAGATTTGATGAATTTGGACAATTTTTGAAGCGTTTTTGGATTTACCTATTGGAAAATTGACATTAGGCTCTATTTAGAGCAGAAATTGATCTGAAAAGACCCCTCTTCACCCGTTCGATCTCTTTCCACTCTCTTCCACGCTATTCCACATTCCCCACAGCCACTTAGAGTCCATTAGTCATTTATTTCTTTAAAGTTTTGAGTTTTTGTGGTGAGTTTTAGTGTGAATTCTTCTCTAAGAGTTTTAGAGAGGGAGAGAAGTGAGAGATTTCTTCTTCTTGCATCTTCTAAGAGAGGCTACAAGGGATTTGCTTTGAGAAAGAGTTTCAGATAAATGATGTTTGCTTATCATTGNTTTCTTTAAAGTTTTGAGTTTTTGTGGTGAGTTTTAGTGTGAATTCTTCTCTAAGAGTTTTAGAGAGGGAGAAAAGTGAGAGATTTCTTCTTCTTGCATCTTCTAAGAGAGGCTACAAGGGATTTACTTTGAGAAAGAGTTTCAGATAAATGATGTTTGCTTATCATTTTTGTATGAACTTTCTTTTATATATGAAATTTGTTTTTTATCGTATCTTTCTCATGAAGTCTGACTAGTTTCGTTCATCTTTCTCCTTACTCTGAGATATGGTGAAATGAAGAGATAATTTGGTTGTGTCAATTTTAAAATATAAAATAAATTATAATGGTTTTTTTAACTCCGTTCTTAATTTACTTTTTGATCTGACCAATTGATTTATAAAATCTTTTATGAAACATATGATCTGGGAAATGGAGTATGACTTCTACAACATGACTGAGAATCACATTTAATTCCATGAAGGAGTATTTCATTCATGGAATTGAGTGCAATAAAATAAGAAAATATACTTTGTTGGGTGTAGAATTGGAGATTTTAAGGTGATAGACTAAAATCCCCAATTTGGTCTTTGTGTTTAAGAACTAAAGCAAGCGTTAGCCTTCAGGGGAAGGGAAGGGGGAGCTATGGAGTGAGAGCCGGTATTCTCTTAGCCTAACCACAGATTTAGGGATTAAACCTGAGATTAGCCAATGATTTTTTATAACACTGAATCAAGGTAGAGAATTAAAATTGCTCCTATTTGGCACAATACATATTTAAACCATTTATCTTATCTCATTTTACCAAAAATTCATTGTAGTGGGAAAGATGCTTTTTCATATTAGAAAATTTTATCACATAAAACATAGTTTAGTAGTTACTGTTTAAACATTACATTTTAGTTTTGCTAGTAATTAATAATTTAGTTCTGATAGTATCTCAAACAATTAGAAATTAGTGATAGTGATTTTATTTTATTTTTGTGAATTTCCTAGTTAATTTATCATTTTAAATTTAAACCTTCCCCATAGGATCGATATTTGGGGCTTAAATAGAAAGCCTTATATTACTTGATAATGATGCATACACTTGCGTAGAATTTTAACATAAATTGCTTAAATTTCTTATTCATAAAACAACACATCAAGTTTTTTACATCGTTGCAAAGCGGAGTCAACTTTATAAGTTTTGCACAACTATATTTTCGGGATCAAGTTTTTGGCGTCGTTGCCGGGGAAGGTAATGGTAAATTAAATAGATTTGGTAAATTAGGAAATTTAGAGATAAAATATTAAAAAAAGTTATTATTAAAAAAATAAAAAATCATACAAATTAATATATATTTATATATTTAAGTGTATTTTTAAGAAAATTTCATTTGCTTATTATATTTGTTTATGCAAAATATTAGATCTGAAAGTTTAGTACCTCACGATTAAAAATTAGAATGTACTATTAGAAAACTTCAAAAACAAAAAAAAAGAAATTAAAAAATTTGAACAAAATGGTGAATAACTTAGATAATCAAATAAATGCAAATTGACAAAAACCTTTAAAAGAATATACTAATCTGACAGTAGATGAACTTCACTTAACTATTCAAAATCCTGATGTTGCTACTAACTCATTTGAGCTTGACCCTACTATTATCCAAATGATACAAAATAATCAGTTTGGAGGAACACCTACTGAAGATCCTAACTTATATCTTGCTAGTTTTCTTGAAATATGTGCTACTTTTAAATAAGATGGAGTGTCTAATGATGCTGTTAGGCATAGACTTTTTTCTTTTTCATTAAGAGATAAGCTAAAGCTTGGTTAAGTTCATTAGCACCTGAATCTATCAGAACTTGGGGAGAACTATCACAAAAATTTTAGCTAAATATTTTCCACCCTTGAAAACTGCTAAGCTTAGAAACTATTTTACATCTTTTTGTCAGTTTGAAGGGGAATCGATATATGAAGCCTGAAAAAGATTTAAAGATCTCCTTAAGAAATGTCCACACCATGCTTTACCAGATTGGTTAATAATTTAAACTTTTTACAATGAATTAGTAGGATCACTTAGATTTATTATAGATGTTGCTGGAGGTGGACCACTAATGTCAAAACCTTTTGATGAAGCATACTCTTTAATAGAAAAAATGGCTACTAACAATTTTCAATGGCCCTCTAAATGGGTAAATCCTAAGAGAGTAGACAGTATTCATGACTCTGATGCAATGTCTATTATAGCATCTCAAATCACTGCTATATCAAAAAAGATTGATCAGATTGGAGTGAACTATTCTCAAATATCACCAGTATTAGAGGAAAATTCACTAGGGCAGATAATTGATACTCAATGATCTTATGAAACTTTGAATGCTATAAATAATTGAAATAATAATCCATATTTTAATTATTATAACCTTGAATGGAAAAATCACCCTAATTTTAGTTGGAATAATTATAACAATTCGGTGAACCCCTTAGGAAATTTAAGCAACCAAGGAAATCCTAATTATCGACCTTATTATCCTCTTGGATTTAACTCTAACCCTAACCCACAAATTAAGGAAAAGAAGTTGATGATGGAAGAAGTAATGTTGAATATAGGAAATCAAATACAAAATCAAGGGGCTACTATTAGAAATCTTGAAAATCAATTAAGACATATTGCTACTGCACTTAGTAACAAACCTTCAGGAATTCTTCCGAGTACTGTGGAAGTTAATCCAAAAGAAAAAATTAGGAGCAAATTAAAGCTATTCAA
>JXCR01139683.1:17556-69149 GCA_002079205.1 Phalaenopsis hybrid cultivar | reverse complement strand
TAATGATTCAACAAGGAGATATCTTGAGGATGGAAAATAGAATGGAAAATATGGAGGCCAGAAATGCACATAATGATGATTTGACAAGACAAAAGTTTGAATATGATGCTGCTTATGATGATGCGATGGTTAGATACATGAGGGGTGACCACTCAGTTCAGTTTCCTACTCACCCTATGTTTACCCCGTATCAACAGCAAAACTTTGATGTAAAAGAAGAAGAAGATGATGACTAGTGATGTTTTTTGATCTTTTATTTAGTTTATAGTGGGTTATTCTTTATTGATATATTTTTTTTTTATTTTGGAGTGTGATACTTTGTTTATTTTTGATGTTATGTTATATTCTGAATAGTAGGATTGTAAAACTATTTTTACATTGGAAATCATTTTAGTACTATTGTTAGTTAGGTACTTTGTTANCCCCGTATCAACAGCAAAACTTTGATGTAAAAGAAGAAGAAGATGATGACTAGTGATGTTTTTTGATCTTTTGTTTAGTTTATAATGGGTTATTCTTTATTGATATATATATTTTTTTATTTTGGAGTGTGATACTTTGTTTATTTTTGATGTTATGTTATATTCTGAACAGTAGGATTGTAAAACTGTTTTTACATTGGAAATCATTTTAGTACTGTTGTTAGTTAGGTACTTTGTTGAATGTATTTGTAGTAAATTCTTTCTCAACAAATTTTTATTTGTGTATTATGTGTAATTTAATGTTTTAAGTCTTGTACCTTTTCATATTAGCACCTGCAATATTTCAAAGTTATGTTTAAGTATCAGAACCTTCAATAGGTAAGTTTTTTTTTAATGTATTAATTATTTTCTTTCACCCTTTATTTCTTTTTAGGTTGTTCATGCAAAATCTTTTAAAATTTTAAGTTGAGGGGGGGGGGGAGAAAAATTCTTTTTTAAAGAAAGAAACTTAATT
The DNA here is from genome assembly GCA_002079205.1 of Phalaenopsis hybrid cultivar. Taxonomy (NCBI): domain Eukaryota; kingdom Viridiplantae; phylum Streptophyta; class Magnoliopsida; order Asparagales; family Orchidaceae; genus Phalaenopsis; species Phalaenopsis hybrid cultivar. The sequence goes on along the minus strand of JXCR01139683.1, from coordinate 68,213 downwards.
TTACTTGTCTTCAATTAGCTATATTTTTAAATTTAACATGACCTTTGGTATTTAGGGGTAACTTTAGATAACTATATCTATGTTTCTAAATATATAGTAAACTTAAGTAAAATTTTTCAATAATAAAGAGATAACTATTTCTATATTTCTAAATACATAATAAACTTAAGTAAAAATTTTCAATAATAAAGGTTAATTTTAAAGATTAAGATATTTGGTATAAGAGAATAAGACTATGGTTTTTTATTATAAGTAAAGGAATTTGTCTTTTTGAAGTGTTAAAAAATCTTAGAGATTTATGTAAGAAGAAAATAATAAACCTTTATGAAAAATCTTTAAAGCTAATATAAATTTATAAAGTGAAAGAATGTGAAAATTTTTTAACTTTAGGAAGGGGATAGTGAAGCTCAAAATCATTTAAGGCCATCCAGATATAAGAATCCTCACATAAAAAAAGAAAAAAAAAAGAAAAGAAAAAGGATTGAAAATGATCCTGAAAAAAAAAAGAGAAAAGAATAAAAAAAAAGATGTGAGGAGAAGCTTGAGGAGATGTTTAATTGATCCCAAGANATTTAAATGCTATAAATAATCAAAATAACAATCCTTATTCTAACTATTTTAACCCTGGTTGGAAAAATCACCGTAATTTTAGTTGGAATAATTATGATAATTCGGTAAATGCATCCGAAAATCTGAACAATCAAGAAAATCCTAATTTTCAACCTTATTATCCTCTGGGATTTTACTCCAACCCTAGCCCACAAGTTAAGGAAAGAAGTTGATGATGGAAGAAGTAATGTTGAATATGGGAAATCAAATACATAATCAAGGGGTTGTTATTGGAAATATTGAAAATTAATTAGGACATATTGCTACTGCACTTAGTAATAGACCTTCTGGAATTCTTCCAAGTACTGTGGAAATTAATCCAAAAGATAAAAATAAAAAGACATTTAAAGCTATTCAATTACGATGTGGAAAAGAAGTTGAAACAAGGATCCAAAGAGAAACTGAAGTTGATGAAGAAAAGGAAGAAATGGAAAATGATCAACATGAAAATGAACAAACACATGTCCATGTAGAAAAACCATTACCTCCGTTTCCGCAAAGACTGAAATAAAAGAATAAAGAAAAATAATTTAAAAAAATTTTAAAATCCTTAAGAAGATAACGAAAAATATTCCTTTTGTTGAAGCTTTGGAACAAATGCCAAGTTATGCTAAATTTATGAAGGATGTATTAAACAAGAAAAGGAAGTTTACAGATCATGAAACTATTGCACTTAGTTAAGAGTGTAGTGTTATTATTCAGAAAAAGCTTCCTGAAAAATTCAAAGATCCTGGTAGTTATACCTTGTTCAATTAGAGAAAAGTTTTACGGAAAAGCTTTATGTAATTTAGGAGTGAGTATCAATCTTATGCCTTTATCAATTTTTAAACGTTTAGATTTGAGAGAAATTTCCCCTACTACTATATCTCTTTAGTTAGTTGATCGATCAAGAACTTGTAAAAAAAGAGTTATAGAGGATGAGCTAGTAAAAGTGGATAATTTTCTTTTCCCAGTAGACTTTATAGTATTAGATATGGAGGAAGTTAAAGAGATTCCCATTATTTTAGGGAGACCATTTCTCGTAACAGGGAGAGCTGTAATAGATGTGCGAAAAGGAGAATTAATGATGAGAGTTAATGATCAAGATGTGAAATTTAATATAGCAAAAGCTATGAAATATCCTACAATAGAAAAAGATAATGAATGTTTTAGGATAAAAGTAGCTGATTATCTAAGTAATGAACAGTTTAAGAATGAATTCAAAGATAAATTAAAGTAAGGAGAAATTTTTGACACTGAAAATGATGTAAAAGAATAAGATTTAGATTATATTCAAGACAAATTTGAAGCATTAGACTTGCTGGAAAATGATAGTAAAAATCTTATTCCTTCAAGTATTAAACCACCCGAACTTGAATTGAAGATATTACCTACCCATTTATAATGTGTTTTTAGGAGACTCATCTACATTGTCTGTTATTATATCTTATTAGTTAACTGAAATTCAGGAACAAAAGTTGATAGTGATGTTGAAAAAGTATAAAAAGGCATTTGACAGATATTAAAGGAATTAGTCCTTCAATTTGTATGCACAGAATTTTATTAGATGAACAGTATGAGCCTAAAGCGAATCCTCAGATAAGATTAAATCTAATAATGAAAGAAGTTGTTAAAAAAGAGATTTTAAAATGGTTAGATGCTGAAATTATATATCCTATTTTAGATAGTGCTTGTGTAAGCCCAATTCACTGTGTTCCAAAGAAAGGAGGAGTGACTGTTGAAGAAAACAAGAAAAATGAATTAATACCAATAAGATAAGTAACTGGTTGGCAAATTTGAATTGACTATAGAAAACTAAATATGGCCACCAGAAAATATCACTTTCCTTTGCCCTTTCTAAAACAAATGTTAGATAGATTGGTTGGGAACAAAAACTATTGCTTTTAGATGGATATACTGGATACCACCAAATTTGACTTGCTCCAAAGGATCAAGAGAAAAAAACATTTACAAGCTCATATGGAACATTTGCTTTTTGTAGAATGCCCTTTGGAATATGCAATGCACCTGCAACATTTCAAAGATTCATGATGTCAATTTTTAGTAATTTTATAGAGCATAGAATGAAAGTGTTTATGGATGATTTTTCAATATTTGGGACTTCGTTTGTGTTATTTCTTAATAATTTAGAAAAAGTTCTGGAGATACGTGAAAAAATCAACCTAGTCTTAAATTGGGAAAAATGTCAATTTATTGTTGCAGGAGTTATTGTTATTGGGCATAAAATTTCTGAAAAAGGTATGGAAGTAAATCCTGCAAAAATATAAGTTATAGAAAAGTTACCACCTCCTAATAATGTTAAAGGGGTGAGAAGTTTTCTAGGACATGCTAGTTTTTACAAGCGCTACATAGGTTTTTTTTCAAAAATAATTAAACCCCTATGCCAACTTTTAGAAAAAGATATAAAATTTGATTTTAATGAGGAATGCATAAATACATTTGAATTATTAAAGAAAAAAATAATCACTGCACATATTAGTACCACTTGACTGGGAGAAACCATTTGAAATAATGTGTGATGCTAGTGATTATGCTATTGGGGTTGTATTATGACAAAGGTAAGATAAAGTTTTTAAAGTTATATATTATGCTAGTAAAACTCTAAATAATGCTCAAATAAACTATACTACTACTGAAAGAGAGTTATTAGCTATTGTTTATGCCTTTGATAAATTTAGATCTTATTTATTTGGAAATAAATGAATAGTGCATACAGATCCCTCTGTTATTAAATACATGATGCAAAAGAAGGATGCTAAACCACGATTAATTAGATGGATACTTCTATTGCAAGAGTTTGATTTTACCATGGTGATAGAAAGGGAAATGATAATCAAATAGCTGATCATTTGTCTTGAATAGAAATAGAAATATTAACTAATTTTGCAAATGAAATTTTAGAAAATTACCCTGATGAACATTTATATAATATTGATGAAATGGATGTACCATGGTATGCTGATATAATAAACTATATTGTAAATGAAATTCTACCACCTGATATCTTGAATCCACAATTAAAGAAATTTATCTATGATTCGAAAGAAAATTTTTGGGATGACTTATATTTATATAACCAATGTAATGATTTAACTATTAAAAGATGCGTGTCTTATGAAGAAACTCAACAGATTATTGAAAGATGCCATGATTCTGAATTTGGAGGACATTTTGGAATAAAGAGAACTGCATCAAAAAATTTGCAAGTTGAATTTTATTGGCCTACTATTTTTAGAGATGTTAATGAATATATTAAAACATGCGATCGATGTCAACGAGTAGAAAATATTTCTAGAAGAGACAAAATGGCTCTAAATTACACATTAGAAGTTGAATTTTTTTATGTGTGGGGATTAGACTTTATGGGACCATTTAAGTCTTCATATGAAAATTTATATATATTACTTGCTGTTGATTATATGTCTAAGTGGATTGAAGCTATTGTTGAGCCTAGATGTGACAATCAGAGTGTTTCTAAATTTTTAATTAAAAATATTTTTACAAAATATGGAATGCTGAGAGTAATCATTATCGATGGAGGATCTCACTTCAGGAATAAGAGAATCAAAAAATTAATCAAGAAATATTATATAATGCATAAATTCTCTACTGCTTATCATCCTCAAACTAGTGGTCTAGCAGAAATATCGAATAATGAAATTAAACAAATTTTAGAAAAAGCTGTAAATCCTTATAAATTAGATTGGTCTGCTATACTAGATACTACATTATGGGCATACAAAACTGCTTATAAAACTCCTGTTGGAATGTCCCCACATAGATTGATTTTTGGAAAAAAATGCATTTACCAGTAGAATTGGAATATAAAGAATTTAATTATAATTTAAAGGATGCTGGTGAGAAAAGGTCTTTGCAACTCAATGAACTTGAGGAGATTAGAAATGAAGCATATGATAATGCGAAAATCTCAAAAGAGAACATGAAAATATGGCATGATCAGAAGATTGTTAAGAAGAAATTTGAACCTGGACAAGAAGTTCTACTATATAATACAAGATTGAGATTATTTCCAGGAAAATTAAAATTAGATGGTTAGGACCATTTAAAGTGATTAAAGTCTATCATTATGGAACTATTGTTATTAAAGATCCTAATACTGGAAAGATATTTAAAGTTAATGAGCATCGTTTGAAACATTATTTTGAAGGGCACCTACCTCATTTTAAGGAAGTTTTAATGTTAAGTCAACCTAACTAAACAAATGGTATGTCGGGCTGACGATGTTAAACCAAGCGCTTTGTGGGAGGCAACCCATACTTATATTGCTATGTATTACTATTTAGTTTGTTAAGTGTCTTATAATTAGTAGATAATAATCCTACACAATCGCATTTATTATAAATTAAGTCAAACATTAGTATTAGAGGAAAATTTGGAATCGAATTGAATAAAAAAATGAAAATTGCAATTTAGTCCACTGGCGCCGACGATGCTAGAATGGACGCCGACATCACCCTAGATAACAGACATCAGTGCTGGCAGCGCCAATCGGGAGTGCCGATGGCGTGGAGTGTGGTTAGATGATTTTAGACAACTTTTGGTGGGTTTTGGTGCAATTTCACTTCGTAATAACTACCAGAACGTGTTTAAAAATGCCTATAATCGTCTTTGCATGCCTATTAACTTCCTACTTTTGGATTCCATGGCTTCCAATTCCAGAAATACTTTGAGGTATGGAGTTTTCAATAAAAGAAAGTTTATTAGTTTCGACGCGCAGTGATTACCTGATAAGGTTATTACGAAGAGGAGATTGATCAAGGAAAGAGGATTTGTTAATCATGAAGTGATCAATCCTACTGGTCCGATTGATAAAATCATTCTATAAAGGTGTTGGGAAGTTATGTGTTACACTCGTCTGTGGTTGTCGTACCTGTCGTGAAAGGTTTTATGCAAACTTACATTGAATTACACAAGGTGTTGTCTTCATCGAGGTAAGGTTGTATCATTTACTCTTGCAAAGATTAATGAAATGTATATGATAGACAACATTCCAATCTGTCATTATACAAATTTAATTCCTACACGAGATTTGATGCAATGCATGTATAATCTTCTGACGGTTGAATGTGATATGTGGAAGAAACGAGAAGAAGGATATGTTAGTTTCTCTACTTCATTACTTAATCCAATTTTGAAGCAATCACATTTCTTTATTGCTGCAAAATTACTCCCTACTATGAAAATTAGTAGAGTCACCAAAAATGTACTATTTTAAATTACTGCATTCAAATGGAAAATCCCATTGATATAGGGTCTATTATATTTAAATCTATTATGGGTATCCTTACTAATGGACCAATTTATGGACTTGGGCATCCATCTAGCATTTTTTTGATTTGCAGTCAAGCTCAAGTTCCATATGAAAGTTGGGAAAAGACTTTATTATCTTGGGAGCCCATGAATCCTATAGATGAGAATTATTATGGAAATGGAAATGAAATATTAGAAGCAATCATAGATCAATCTTCACATGCTTCAACTCCATTAATACCACCAATAATTGGAAGTTTGCTTGCTTTGGAAAAGAAATTGAAGAAAATTGAAAGGAAACTTCAGAGTATTATGAATGCAGTAAGAGATTTTAAAAACCTTTTTGATCACCTAGATTGGAGAATGAAAGAAAATTTTGATCACAATGGAACTTTTGAAGCAGGATTAGTATGGATGTTTAAAGAAAATGGGTGGATCGAAGAAAATTTGATAGATCAATTCCCGTACTGATCCTTCTACAACTTATATGTTTATTACCAATCTATGGGAGATGTCAGAGGAGGAGAAAGCACTGAAGAAGAGGTGTAATAATTGAGGAATTTTAATTATTTATCTATTTTAGAACATTATATATATTTGTTGTAATTTTGTGGATTTAATTTGGTTTAGTTTGTTTTCTTCTTTTTTTTTTGCATTAAAATTCTGAACTTTGATTGTGTGTATAGTTTTGTGACTGTGTTTGGTGTTGTGGCTTGATTTTGATGCTCATTTATAATTAGTTTGTTTAATATGGGTGATTGTGTAATTAAAAAATGTGTTTGTAAAATGTGTTCTTTCATATATAAGTGTTAGTTTGTTGTTGTTTGTGAAAATTTGTGTTGGTGAAATGTTTTGTTTTGTGAATTATTGCTAGATAAAAGTTTGTGTTTAAAATACTAAAAATTTTGGAGTAAGTTGATAGGAAATTGAAAATTTAAAAAAAATCAAAATATGAAATTTTTGGGCCTTCAATGCCGACAGTGCTGGAATCGGCGCCGACGACGCCCTCGACCCTACAACAAATTTTAACCCCTAAAAACTAGTAATTTTTACTGTGGCAACCATTTTTACGCTTAAGTCATCTTCAACTTTCTGTTTGGGCGGCTAGGGCTTGATTGTTGTCGGATTTGAGGTGATTTAGAGGCTGAAAGACTTCGGATTTCATCTTCTCTATGTAAGAACTACACTTTAAACCAAAATGTTTGGATTTCCACCGAGGATTCATCTCACATTACATGGATCCAAAAATATGAAAAAATTTTTTAGAAAGTTTTGAGAAAATCCTTTGGTAATGAACTCTTATATAGTGATTTGAAGTTTAAAAAGTTTTACATTTTGATTTTTTGAATTTTAGAATTTATTCGGATTTTTAAAAATTTTCTAGATATCCTATGGCACCTAGATCGAGAAAAAGGAAACTAGAATATGACAAACAAAAATTTGTTAGTTTCAAAGCGAGTGCTTAAATTCAAAGTTTGTAAGAAAATAAGAAAGTAATTCAGGACCGAGGTTTTAAAAATCTAGGAGGAGAAGTTGAACGTTTGATTATTGCTCGGCAATGGGCAAACTTCTGCTATTTTACTGCCGATGCGATAGCTGGGATTATAATGGAATTTTATCCCAACCTTCCTGAAGCTTCTAATGATTATGTATTTGTTCGTGGAAAAAGAATATAATTTACTCCAAAGAAAATAAATGAGTTTTATTCTGTAGAAGATGTGTATATATGCAGTATCATTCTTTTTCTGTTACAGATCAGGCTTTAGATGAAGTTATTTCTTTTCTGACTAGTGAGAAAGGGGCTTGGAAAATAAAAAATAGAGTTAAAGTTAACTTTCCCCGTAATAGTTTAAACGTTGTATCTAAGGTTTGGCATTATTTTATTTCTGGAAGAATGATTCTGACGAACCATCATGGTGAGATGACCAAAGATAAAGCCATCCTGAACTACTATATTCAGTAAGTTACGGACATAAATGTGGGCTATATTATTTATATGAACACTCTATCTATTGGTCCGGGAGAGACTTCTGGTGGATTGGCACACCCTTCTCTTATTTACACACATTGTGAGTAGGCGGGAGTTGATTTTAAACCTGATGAGGATAGGATTGAGCCTCAGAGACTTAATGGGCCTGCTAACGTCAAGAAATATGAATCTCATATTGACTAAAGATCTGGCAGTAAGTTTAGAGATATTCCTTCTACTTCTAGGGATATTACTTCTACCTCTCATGGACCTACTTCTAGTGACCCAAATAATAGAGAACTTTTGGATCAGGTGTTGATACAACAGGGAGATATTTTGAGGATGGATTATAGGATGCATAATATGGAAGCCAAAAATGCTCACACTGATGATTTAATTCAGCAAAAAATTGATTATGATGCTACTTATGATTATGCTTTATTTAGATACCTGAGGGGAGAACATTCAGTTCAGTTCCCTGTTCACCCTGTGTTTACTCCATATCAGTAGCAGAAGTTAGATGTAGATGAAGATGAAGATGATATTGACCAGTGATCTTTTTGTTTGTTTGTTTGTGTTTGTAATGTGTGATTGTATTGTTTGTGTTGTGATATTGTTAAGACTTTGTTTGTTATGTTATGTGAAACTATAATATGGAAGACTGTTTTCATTTTTAGAATTTAGTTTAGTTCTGTTGTTATATTCAACACTTTGTTTTGTTTTATTCTTAGCCCTTTCTCAGCAAATTTGATATGTTTTATGTGCAATTTAATATTTTAGCTTTGTACTTTTCATTTTAGCACCTACAGTATTTTCAAAATTTATGTTAAAAAATCAGAATCTCGAACATGTATAAATTTTTTTATGTATTTAATGCTTTCTTTTACCCTTCATTTTTAAAGCTCTTCATGTAAAAATCTTTTTAAAATTTAGGTTTGCGAGGGGAGAAGATGAAAAATCATTTTTAGAAAGAAAGAAAGAACTTAATTTTATTTGTCCTAACTTAATTATATTTTCTAAATTTTAAATTTGACATGACCTTTGGTATTAGAGGTTAACTTTAGATAACTATATTTATGTTTCTAAATAAATAGTAAATTTAAGTAAAAAATTTCAATAATAAAGGTTAATTCTAGGGACAAAGGTATTTGGTAAAAGAGAATAAGACTATGTTTTTCTATTTTAAGTGAAGGTAATTTATATTTTTGAAGTTTTAAAAATCTTAAAAGATTCATGTAAAAAGAAAAGAATTAAACTTTATGAAATCCATAAGTTAATATAGATTTGTTAAGTAAAGAAATGTAAAAAGTTTTTAACTTTAAGAAGAGGATATTGAAGTTCAAAATTATTAAATGCTATCCAGATATAGTAATCCTAAGATATAAAAAAAGAGAAGAAAAGAAAGAAAGAAAAGAAAAATAGGATTAAAAATGATCCTAAAAAGAAAAGAAAAAGAAAAAAATTAATATGGGGAGAATCTTGAGGAGATGCCTAATTAAAAATTCGCTTCACTTGAATCAACTTAAGGAAAAAAGACTTGAACACATTTTCAAAACTTTTTATTTAAATGTTAACATAACTATTAATAAAGTTTTATGAAGTTAATATAACAAATTGCAATTTTTCTTAAAAGAAATAGAGGATCAGAAACCTTAGACTTAATTATTGAATATCTTTACACCTTTAGTATTAGCTGGAGTTGTTTTAAACTTTTCTTAAGTTATACTATTATATTTAGAAAACTAAAATATGGATATCTAATAGTTAAGGTCTTTATCAAAAGCCATATTTTTTATGTAGTAAAGGAGTTACTTGAGGACAAGTAACATGTAAGTTTGGAGGATTTTGATACACCAAAAGTTTATGCATTTTTAGGCCCATATTTTATACCTATTTTTTATGATATTGCACTTTAATGGAAGGTATTTTGATGTTTTCTTGCAGGTTGTTGATTTTTAGGGTTTAAAGAAAAAAGAAAGCAAAAATGATGAAATTTAGAGTCAAAATGACATTTTTGAAGAAATGCTTAGCACTGAGGGGCAGCGCCGATGATGCAGAACAAGTTAACGTGGAGATTGTTTACTCAGCGCCGATGGCGTCAGACCAGCGTCGACAGCGCCAAAGGCGGTGCAGACCCTGTTTCTAGAAGGTTCAATGTATTTGGATGATTTTTTGAAGAGTTTTTGGAGGAACCTTTTGGAGAACCGACCTTGGGCTCTATTTGTGGCTGAATTTCATTAGAAAAAGCGCTCCTCAACGTTTTTCACTTCTTTACTTTCATTTTTCACACAACATCATTCCATTCCACTTCCATATTGGAGTCAATTACTAATTTTGTTTAAGTTTTAGAGTTTTTGTGGTGAGATTTAGTGTGAAACTTTCTGTAAGAGTGTTGGAGAAGGAGAAAGGTGAGAGATATCTTCTTCCTGCATTTCAGAAGGAAGGCTACAAAGGATTTGCTTTGAGAAAGTGTTTTCTAATAAGTATTGTTATTTATCAGTGTTGTATGAACTTTCTTTTATATATGAAATTTGTGTTTTGTTATTTATTTATCATGAAGTCTGAGTAGTTCCCTCTATCTTTCTCCCTACTCTGAGATATGGTGAAATCAAGAGATAATATGAATGTGTCAATATTATATTTTAAAAGAAATTGTGATGATTTTTCAACTCAGAACTTAATTTACTTTTCGATCTGGCCAATTGAATTGTTAAAATATATCGTGAAACATATGATCCGAGAAATGGAGTATGAGTTCTACAATAAAGTAAGGATCACATTTGATTCCATAAAGAAGAACATAGTTTGTGGAATTAAGTGCAAATAAATAAAGAAATACTCTTTGTTGGGAGTGGAATTGGAGCACCTTTAGGGTGACTGACTAAAATCTTCAATTTAGTCGTAGTGTTTAAAAACTGAAGCAAGAGTTAGCCTTCAGGTGAAGGGAAGTGGGAGCTCTGGAGTGGGAGCCGGTATTCTCCTAGCCTAGCCACGGATTTAGTGGCTAAACACTGAGATCACCCAATGATTTTCTATGCATTGTATCATGGTAGAGAATTAAAATTGCTCCTATTTGGCACAATACTTATTATGAACATTTATCTCATCTCATTTAACCATAACCTCGTAGTAGTGGGATGATGCTTTTTCACATAAGAATCTTTGTTACGTAAACATAGTTAATAGATTAGTATTTACTCTTTTAAATTTTTCATATTTGATATGATAATAGTTTAGAAGTTTAATTTTGATTACATCTCAACAATTGAATTTAGTGACAGTGATTTCAGTTGACTTTCTGTGAATTTCCTAGCAAATTTGTCATTTCCAATTTAAACCTTCCCCATAAGATGGATATTTGGGGCTTAAATAGAAAGTTCTTTATTACATGATAATGATATATATACTTGCATAGAATCCAAATATTAATTGATTATATTTAATTAAATTTTACACAATCTATCGCAACCAAATGTCGAATCAATATTTCAAAGTCTTTAACACATCAAAAGTGACTTCATGGTCATTAATACTCATAGTCAACTCTCATTTTTACACATCTATCATAGCTTGTCCAATAACAAGAAAAGGTCTCCCCAAAATAATGGGATTTTCTTTATTTTTCTCCATATCTATCACAATAAAGTCCATAGGAAAGATAAATTTATCCACTTTTACAAGCACATCTTCTATAACCCCATTTGGATAATTCATAGATCGATCAGCTAACTGAAGGGTTAGAAGAGTGGGAGAAATATCGGCTAAACCTAACCTTCTAAATATAGATAGAGGCATCACATTAACGTTCGCCCCTACATCATATAAAGCTTTTCCACATAATATTTCTCCAATTGCATAAAAATTTGTAAAGCTATAAGGATCTTTAAGTTTCTGAGGACGCTTTTTCTGAAGTATAACGCTACACTCCTGACTTAGTGCAATTATCTCGTAATCCCCAAATTTTATTGTCTTATTTAAGATCTCCTTCAAAAACGTTGCATAACTTGGCATCTGTTCCAAAACTTCAACAAAAGAAATATTTATCATTAACTTCTTAAGTACTTCCATGAACGGTGAAAATTGTTTATCAACTAAATCATTGAGGAAATGGAGGTGATGGGCTTTCTAAATTGATTTTAGTTGTAGATATTAATTTTTCCAGACCCTTAGAAATATGTTCTTCAGGTCTTCTAGTTTCCTTTGTTTCTTTCACAATCTATTTCTCTTTTATATTGACATCTTCTATCTCTCTTCCACTTCTTAATTGGACAGCTTCTACTTGTTCAGTATTGTTCTCTTTAAGGTTGATCTCAGTGTTGCTACAAATTGTTCATTAGGGTATATTGCTAACTGAATTAGCAATTTGTCCTAGTTGATTATCTACGTTTCTAATCGTAGCATTTTGACTTTGCAACTGGTTTCCCAATTGTAATACCACATCTTTTATAGACATCTTCTTATCTTCAAATCGTCGATCATTGTTAGAGTCCAGTGAATATGAAATTCTATAATTTGTATTCCACTATTTATTCCAACTTTCATTAGGATTTGCATGATTATTTCCCAATTATTGGTTTTCACCCCAAGTAGTGTGATTCCAGATAAAATTAGGATGGTTCTTCTAACCTGGGATGTAAAAGTTAGAATAAGAGTTGTTTAAGGTATTTAAAGTCTCATATGATAAGTTAGAATCAATCATATGCTATGATGAACTTTCCTCACTTAATAGAGTAAATTGAGGCTCGTTTGTTTGAAATTGTTCCAACTTCCTTGATATTGCAGCAACCTGAGATGCAAGAATTGCAATCACATATGTATCATGAACACTGGCTACCTTTTCAGGATTTACCCTAGCAGAGGACCATTGAAATTCATTTTTAGTCATTAATTCAATTAACACATATGCTTCATCAAATGGTTTTGACATTAATGATTCACTAGTAGCATCGTCAACTTTAGACCTAAGGGATCCTATTAACCCATTATAAAAAGTTTAAATGATTAACCAATTAGGCAGAGCATGGTGTGGACACTTTCTTAGGATTTCGTTAAATCTTTCTCAGGCTTCGTATATTGATTCCTCTTTATACTGGCCAAATGAGATAATATCATTTCTAAGTTTAGTAGTCCTTGAAGGTAGAAAATACTTAGCTAGGAATTTCTTAGTTAACTCCTCCTAATTTTATAGAGCCAGGTGCTAATGAGTATAACCACATGTTAGTCTTATCCTTTAACGAGAAAGGAAAAGCCTTAGTCTAACAAAATTGTCTGATATGTCGTTATAACGAAATGTAGCACAAAGTTCTAGAAAACTTGATAAGTGTAAATAGGGATCCTCCGAAGGAGGTCCCCCAAATTGATTGTTCTGCGCCAGTTGAACAATATCTAGATTTATTTTAAACGAGTCAGCTTCTACGACAACAATTTGTTTACTTGAGTGAATTTCAACTATTGTATGATATATATATAATCCCTCAATGATTTATGATGATTTTCCAAGTTATAATTTTGAATGTTTTCCATTTTCATTTCTAGTTTTCAAGTCATTTCTATTTTTTGATTTTTTTTTCCTTTTTCTAACTCAGGATCGTAAGGCACAAGTCTTGCAGATCCTTTATTTCGCATATACAATACAAAAGATAATACATTAACAATTAAACAAATAAAATAAAAAATATATTCAACACAACAAAACATTTTCACAAATACCTTGGTTTTCACACAAACAGTTTTTTTTACAACACCATTTTATACAGAAAACACTTTTCACACAAAAATAGTTTTTATGACACCACAATTTTTCCAAGTCTAAGCCTAATTACTTCAACTAAAATTCTCCTAAAATTCTTACCGAAGATTCCCTGGCAACGGTGCTGAAAACTTGATGCGACTTTTTTATATGCTATGTTTCATGAAGTTGACTCCAGTACTTGAAGATTTTAATATCCGGCAACGGTGCCGAAAAATTGATGCGTACATTATTTTATTATTTTTTATTAATTTTATATATTCTATATAGTCACAAAGATATAAATGCAAGTATATGTATCACTCAAGTAATACATGGCTCTAATGGTATCTCGTTTATTGATCTCATAGGGAAGCGAGGTAAGAGGTCCTTAGTCAATGTTCTAGTATACTATTGTTAGGCCTTAGATGGGAATTTCAATTAAAATGGTGTTTTCTCTAGCAACTACTCCTAAATGAAAATATTAAATGTAATGACAATAACTATTCCTAAATGTAAATGCTAATTCTAAAGATAAGCCCTTTTTGGAAAAATTGGTTTGGAGAATTTAAAGATGCTAAAAACTATTATTCTTATGTAGTGAATTGGATAATGTAAAGGAATGAGATGCATTAAATATTGTATGTGCCAAATAGGAGCAATCGTATTCTTTAACCTCGTCCGAATGCTATAAAGAACATTGGTTAATCCTAGGTTTAGTCCTTAAATCCGTTGTTAGGCTGGGAGGATATTGACTCTCAGTCCAGAGCTCCCACTTCCCTTCACTTCAAGGCTAACTCTTGCTTTAGTTTCCAAACACTAGGACCAAATTAGGGATTTTAGTTTATCACCATAAAATCTCCAATTCTACGCTCATCAAAATATATTTCCCTAATTATTTGCATTCAACCCCCATGAACTTCACCACCATGGAATTTGAGTGTGGCTCCACTTCATTGAGAGTTAGACCGCCCTCCTGGGTCTTAATGTAATTACAATAAATTTTAACACTACAACTTACCATTAATGTAATATAAATGAAGTGCAAGTAAAAAACATCACATTTATAATTAAAAATTTTTCTAGCATGTATCCCCAAATCCTAAACATGAATCCTACTCATTGTAAAAGAAAAGTAAAATGAAAACAATGACATAATTCTCTCATACCACTATTTCCTAAAAAGAAAAAAGAGTAAGAAAAACACATCATAAAGCACAAAGAAAACATAACAAAAAACTTCATTTCATCAAAGAAAATCCGCTAGAAATGTCTTTACAAAATCATAACATAATGAAGAACACATTACTTAGCTTTTTCCCCTTGAAGGAAATGAAAATCTCTCCCACAAAGTCTCTCGCTTATCCATTTAATGCTAAAACATTCCATTTTCGATTCTCACAAAATCCCGCAGCAATCTCTCCAAAAAGGTAGAAATTTCTACTCCTATTGCTAGATCTCTAAACATTCTCCTTATTTTTTCACTCAGACACACCATTTTTTCTGTCATAAAAGCACTCTATTATAGTGTAGTGATGAATTTCCTAACAGATGCCTCAAACAAACTTCCAAAAAGCATCTGAATACATTGAATCTTCTAGAAATTTACCCAGCATCACGTATAAACTATCTTAGGCACTGTAAGTGCTGTTTTGGGCATTGTTAGTGCCATTTTCACATTACTCTATGTACTCTGGCACCGTTGGCACCCATCCTGCGCATATCTACCATTTTGCTTCGTTTGGCTCCAATTTAGCTCTGTTTTCCCCCGTTTCAGTTGCATTGCATTCCTAAGTGATAAACCTACAAAATAAGCATAAAAATAACTTTCCTTTGAAGTTTAATTTCATTCAAAAATATGTGATAACTGTAAAAGAGATTAAGCGTAGAAAGACATATCGAAATGTGCCTGAATAGACTTTTCTTTCTTGCTCGTTTTTGCCACAAATTGTAATGTTTTTGCTTCTTTTTCTCCAAAACTCCATTTCCTGTACGTGAAACCAAAGCTATACAAAATACATTTCTTTAAAGTGCAATATCATTGAAAATCACTGAATATAAGCATTAAAAGCATATGAAAAATTGAATCTTTTTTAGGCGCATGTCTAATGCAGTGAACTAGTAGAAACTTTCCCAGTGTTACACCACTATCAAATTTTTCAAAGCTCCTCCTAGTCTGGCAAAGCTTAATTTTGCATTGAACTTCTTCATCATGAGAAAATCATTATAACAATCCTAAGCTTTGAAGGTAACAAAACTCTTGTGATCAAATTTTTCCTTTCCTTTCTCCTTCTTGGATTTATGAGTCATGTGAAATTTAACATAAATTGAATGAAAATCCAAATAAATTCCAAAAAAAAGTTCTAAAGGCTCCTACAACCATATTCCAAGCAAACAAGCTATTTGACATGGATCTTCTACTAATTTTCTCTAAAGTTCATGATTTTCATTGTTTTCACAATGTGGAAGAAATCCATGGTGAAATGAGAAAGTTTATATGACAATGTGTAGATCTTATCCAATGAAGAAGAAATCCAAAATTTTTAGGCTTTAAATCAACAAGAATTGCGTATAATAAAAGAACTCAGAAGTGCTTTCACTAGATGAAAGAATTAGAAGACATTTGAGCAGAGAGAATGTCATCGAATTGGGCATTTTAGCAGTAAAATGGTGGTTCAACCTTTTTGGCGCCTAGGAGCTGGATTTTGGAGCCTAGGTGCTCTGCATCTTGAGTAACAGGCGCTTGGTCTCCAGGTTTTGGTGCTAACCCAACCCACAATTACTTGTATTTTTAATCTCCTTAATTTTGTCAGAAAATATGCCCCAAATTATATCTGGCGGCTAGTGTTAACAAATGCAAGGATTACTAATATATTTACATACTAGGTATACTACACAAGTATATGTATCGTTTTAATAAATATAGGACTTTCCCTAAAAACCCGAGTATCAATCCAATGAGAAATGCATACCTTATTCTATGTAGGATTCAAAATATAACAATGAGTTTGGTCATTATGAAAATTATTTCCCCCAGCAAACAAATTTTAATCTATGTAGGATTCAAGTTATTTAAGAAAAAATTGATGTATTGTGACTAATAGAAGCATACCTTATTCTTTACCCCCTCCCGGTGCTAACAACTATCATTGGCTAACTTAAGGCCGACTCCTTAACATCTCAACTCCACATCAGAACTATCTAGCCTCTCAAATCTAGAATCTCCTACGCATATTCCTTTATAATGGTCAAATCCCAACATCAGGGTAGTAATCCTTAAGCCAAATTGATAAGAATCTAGTTTGTCACTCTAGGACTAACTAATTCTATGCCGATGAAAACTTATCTCCCTATTTATTTGCACTCCCCCTTAGGTGACTGCAATGGCTCTGGCTAGAATTTAGTGTGGTATACACTAGTTGGGTGAAATCATAGCCTTCCCAGGCCTTTATGTTTCTCAATGGATTTTAACATCACAAATGGCTAGTTTATAAAGTAAATGAAGATTCGGTGAAAAGACCATCACAATATTTAAGAGTAAAAATAAATCCTTAAATCACTCTCATCCCACAAGATTAAGTCCCACATGCAAGAAGAAAGAAAGTGAACTACTAAGAATTCATGGAGATTAAGCAAACATAAAATAGTTGCATTGAAACCGAAGTTATATAACAAAAACATAAACACAAATACAAAGTACAATATTTTTCCTCCCTAAGAAAATTTCTAGAGTTTCTTTCAAGAAATCTCCAAACCTTTTTACACTAAAACACACTCACACTCATATTTGAACACAAAATATGAATTACCTAATTCACAATTGCCGCCTAATGAAGTTTTGAGGCTCCAAAAGGTCACTAAATTTCCACCAATTCCTTAGCATTAAAATAGAAAGTAGAAAATAACCAACTGTAGCTTCAAACAGCCGTAAAAAAATTTGCTAAATTTAATGGATCTTCCGGAAAAGTAGTTATTGAGGCTATAACGCCAGTTTGGGGCTCTATAGCGTCCATCTTTGCTCGTCAATGGCGCTATGGTGCTAAGGGGTGGCGCTATAGTGTCACACAAAAATCTGCAATTTTCTCCATTTTTCCGTCATTTTTTCTAAATGTCCATTCCATGTAACTGAAACGAAAAAAAATGTAAAATACGTTCCTATAATGTGCAGTATCTTTAAAAATATACATAGAAGGCTTATGAAATATGCACTAAAAATAGGTTATTTTTAAGTGGATCAATTCCCCCAACCTTAAATGTTACTTGTCTTCAAGTAACATCTTATACTAAATATAAAATTTATAACAAGTGGTAGCAAATTTAACTTAAGGTTTTCTATAATTTAAGCTTCATAAAAGCTATATTGAAACTTTCAGAAAAACTTTTAACAACTTAGGTTAAAAACTAAAATACATGAATATTTAGCGGTCAAGTTTAAAAGTTCAAATTTTTTATTTATTTCAAAACTAATTGTACTTTATCTTACTTAATATACTTAGAAGAATTACCAAAAAAAAAATTTCATGAGAACTTTATAAATAAAGGTGCTAATACTTTTAAGTCTAAGTTACAAATGTAACAAAGTTTATTTCCTTAAAATGATTCAAGTAGAGCCAATTTTTTATTAGGAGTCTCCTCAAACTTCTCCTCACATATTTTCTCTTTTTTTCTTTTTCTTTTCTTTTTTCTCTTAGGAACACTTTCAATCCTTTCTTATTTTTTTCTTTTTTCATATGTCATGTGAGGATTACTATATCTAGATATCCTTTAATGCTTTTGATCTCCACTATCCTTTCCTTAAAGTTACAAACATCTCACATTTATTTACTTTAACAAATTTGTATTATCTTTGAAGAATTTTTTATAAATTCTCAATTCTTTTTAAAAGCATAACTTCAAAACATTCATACTAAACATATTAATTCTAGAATTAACCTTGAATATTAAAAAACTTTTACTTAGGTTTTCTAAAACTTTCATTAAATCATAAATATAGTGTTCTAATGTTAAATTTGCATCCCAAAGGTTATGTTAAAAATAATTTTGAAAAATATAATTCCCTAGGGAAAAAATAAAGTTTAGTTTAACAAAAATTTTCCCCCTTCCCCAAACTTACATTTCTTAGACTAGTTTAAAGCAGGAAAGTTTGTGAAGAAAGAGAAAACATTTTTAAATTTAAAATAGGGAAATGAATGCAGGTACAAGTAGTAAAGACAAATATTGAGTGGTGATAAACATAAGAGTAACATGCAAAATAATATAAACAAAAAATAGACACTACTCTAGAGTTTATGTTGGTGTAAGAGATAATGTGTAGAACTAAAATTTTAATAGAAATAAAAAAACTAAATACAAGCATACTATTACACAAATACAATTAATCAGTAATACAACAAAGTTCAAATATTCAAATACACTGAAGAAAATAAGAAAAACAACACACTACATATCAACATCTTCATTATCACCAGCATCATCATTATCATAATCGACATCATCATCACCATCTTTAAAATCTATGTACTTATCCATCTTAGAAGGCCTATATAGTGTGCAAAAGGGGCGAGTAGAAAACTCTACAGAATGATCACCCCCCATGTATCTGATCATGGCCTCATTATAGGGAAAATCATACTAAACCTTCCTCAACATAATATCAACACTACGGTACAAGTGAGATTCAAGAAATTTTGCCTGATTTTCTAGAGTAATGATATCTCCTAGTTGAATCATTATTTGTTCCATAAGAGAATGCAGAGAAATAGAATCAGAAGAACATGGTCTAGGAGTGGCTCTAGGAACAAAAGTAGAAGCTAAAGTAGAAGGTATGTTAACTCCAGTTCTAGGTCTGGTCCCAAAATGTCTCTAATATTTTTTCAATTTTTTTTAACAATGAATTTTTGTAATGGCAAAGTTTCTTCCCAAGTTTCGTACTTCTCACCAGGTCCAACACATAATGTACTTATAAGAGCAAGGTAGCCCAAACTTCATGTAGTTCTTCCTCTCTAGGAAATAAGAATGTTTGTATAAATAAGGGAGCTAATATCAATAGTTTCTTTCATTTAAATACATTTGTTTAAAGTGGCTCTATCACGGGTTACCTCACTAAAATGGTGGGTAGGTCGTAATCTATCAGATATGAAATAGTGTCATGCTCAAGAATGAACTATATGTTTTGAGAAAGAAAATTTTACCCGTCACCCACTTTTAATCTTCTAAATTCCATTTCCATAAGTTAAAAATCCCATAATCTCATCCAATTTATCATTAGTAGAATGGAACTCAAAAAAGAAGTAGGTTGGAACACTATGTAGCTTGAAAATGTGGTTAATACGAACAAAACTTATATCTATAAACCAAATCATCAAATTCATCTGGCGGGATATCATTGAACTCTCTGACAACTGAAATTACACATACTAGAGTGAAATAACAAAAGCTTGCCCACTGTCGCTCTGCAATCAAGTACTCAATTTTTCCTCCAGAACGTAGAAAACTACGTTCTGCAATCAATTTCTTTGATTGCAGATCAACATACCTATCCCGTGCTTTTTCACTAGCAAACTAATCAATATCAAAAGTTTCATTTTCCTTTCCTTTCTTGATTTTATGAGCCATGGTTAATATAAAAAATTTCAAGATAAATTCCAAAAACCACAAACTCAACATCAAAAGGCTCCTAAAAACATAATCTAAACATAAATAATCAACCATGGATTTCACACTATTTTCCAGGTTTTAAAATAATTGGCTTAATCATCAATGTCATTGAAATCCATTGTTAAATAAAAAGTTTTCAAAGCCAAGGTGAAGATCTTACTGAGAAATGAAGAAATCCAAAGTTTAGAGGTCTAACTCCAACCCAATCAAGCACAAAATGAAACCCTAAGGGAGCAAAATGCAAAAAAATAGAGGAAGGAGCCGAACTAAAGGAAAAAATGGAGAAAATTGTTGGTCCAGGCTCTTAAATTGACTCACAAGTTAGTTTGGAGCTATAGCGCCATGTGGTGGCACTAAAGTTCCATGCATAGCCTCTTGAAAAGCACTATAGCGCCAAAAAGTGGCTCTATAGCATCGTTCATACCCATCCAGATTTAACAAATTTTAATATTTTAAAAGGAAGTATAAATTCTAGGATTTAGAAAGGCTATTATTCAAGTTCATCAATATTCCCAAATTTCAAATTCGCAAATTTCAATATCAATACATAAGGACAATTTTCACATCACAGCAGAACTGGTTTTCTTATATTAATTATAGGTTTATTATATACAACACAACCACATAAACATCACCAGATGTTCATAAAACAAAGACAACAAAAACCCTTAACACTTAAAATAGAAATATCTATATTAAAACATCCTTTTTAAGCACTCTTGATCAGAAGTTATATTCTCCATTCCACTCATCCAAACATTTTGATCATAGCAATGGTAGAAAGGAGCAATGGGAAATTCCTTACCAAATTTATCGTTGATCCACTTGGTGCTATACATAGTCACTTGACTATAATGGAACTAACCAAACTATTAAATTGTACTTTCAAATGCCAATCCATTTGTTCGTATTAGTGGAATAACTTTTCAGCCTTTGTATGAAAAAGAGAAATTACACCTTCAATCTTCTCAAGTTTTTCCATGATATACTCCAAACATACAGTGAGATATCCATTGAAGTAGGTCTGAGCATCCTTATGACAAAATAAAAATCTTCAAATCTCCCACAGTCATTTATCTTCATGTTCTCTCAAATGAAATTTCCACTCTCAAATCTCTTTAGAATACATAGAAATGTTGTAGGGATACTTCAAATCTCATTCTTGACAATTTTATATAGAAGAAGAAGAAAAGAAACTGAATTTTTGATGGATTTAAGGAGTTATTCAAATTGTGGTGCTATAGTGCCAGATCTGGCACTAAACCAAATTTTTGATGGATGTAAGGAGTTATTCAAATTGTGGCGCTATAGTGCCAGATCTGGCACTATAACGCCAAACCAATCTACTCAATTCTCAAATTTCATTCTTCCACTCTTTACTTCCTTTAATATAATAATATTTTGTGCTAACAAAATTGTATAAGAATCACAATTACTAGATAGAACTCATCACAACAACAATTCAAATCTAAATCAAACCAATAACTATGAATTGCCTAGCACAAAGTGTTTGTTTTAACGTCGTCAACCCGACTTAACCAATGTTATAATCTAGGCTGACCCAACATTAGGATCTCTGTAAATGTAGGTCCCTCTCCACTCATGTATGCTTTTAATCTCTGTCCACTTACCTTAATCACTCTCCCAATTTTTTGATCTTCAATATCAACAACTCCATATGGATATGCTCTTACCAAATTAAATGGTCTTAACCTATTGGATTTAAGTTTTCCTGAAAATAATTTCACTCTTGAATTATAAAGCAACTTCTTGCCCAGGCTAAAAATTCTTTTTGAGAAATTTTTAATCATGTCTAAATTTTGTTTTCTCCATATAAAATTCAGCATTCTCATAAGCTACATTTCTCAATTCATCAAGCTCACTTAATTGCAGAAATCACTTCTCTCCAGCATCTTTCAAATTATAATTAAACACTTTAATTGTCCAATAAGCTTTATGTTCCAACTCAACTGACAAGTGACATGCTTTTCGATATTTGAGACTATATGGTGTCATTCCTATAGATGTTCTATAAGTAGTTCTACAGGCCCATAAAGCGTTATAAACTCCAGCAAACAAATCAGTCCTTTTAGGATCTATCGTTTTTTCTAATATTATTTTAAATTTTTGATTTGATACTTCTGTTAAACCATTGATCTGGGTTGATAATTCATGGCAATAAGATGTTTAATCCCAAAATTTTTAGTTAATGTTTCAATTATTCTATTCTTTAAATGATTTCCCCTATCTGTAATGATAACAAGTGGTATTCCAAATCTTGTGAAAATATTCTTTCTTAAAAGTTTTGCTACACTTTTATCATCATAGAAAAATAAAGCAACTGCTTCAATCCATTTAGAAACATAATCCATAGCATTTAAAAATAAAATTTTCAAAAATATGGTACAAATGGTCCCATGAAATCTTATCCTCAAACATCAAAGATTTCAACCTCAAGAGTAAAATTTAGGGGCATTTCATCTTTTCTAGATACATTTCCTACTCTTTAACATCACATACATTTTGAAATAATTATTAATATCCCTAGATAATGTAGCCTAATAAAATTCAGATTGTAAAATCTTAAATGCAATTTTATCATTCCAAAATGCCCCCCAAAATCTAATTTCTGACATTTTTGAATAATTTCTTGAGATTCTTCAAATAGTACACATCTTCAAATAATTAAGTCCTTATATTGTTTATATAAATAAGGGTCATCCCAAAAGTTATATTTTGAATTATAGATGAACTTTTTAATTTGATGGCTATCAAATTTGTAAAGTACAATATTACTAACCAAGTAATCACTATATCAACATACCACAAAATTTTACCTTCATTAAACTCATATGAATTCATCAGGAAATTTCTCATTAATTTCTTCATTTAAATCTTTTTCATTTTAATGTTCAAGCCTTGACAGATTATCAACTATTTGATTATCAGTTTCCTTCCTATCCACAACTTGAAAATCAAATTCTTGCATTAGAAGGACCCATCTAACTAATCATGGTTTTGCATCATTCTTCATTATTAAGTACTTAGTAGCAGAATGATCATTATGCACAATACATTTGATACCAGTAAAGTAAGATCTAAATTTATCAAAAGCAAACACTATATCTAATAATTCCTTTCAGTTGTAGTATAATTAATGTAACCCACATTAAGGGTTTTACTAGCATAGTATATCACTTTGAACAATTTATCATAATTATATCCTAAAACAGACCCTATAGCATAATCACTAGCATCACACATTAATTCAAAAGGTTCTGTCCACATAAGTGAAACAAAAATATGTGCAGTGATTAATTTCTCTTTTAATAAATTAAAGGCATATAGGCATTCATCATCAAAATAAAATTTGGCATCTTTTTTTAAAAGTTGATAAAGACTTGGAAATTTTTGAAACATCTTTAATATAACGACTATATAGACCAACATGTCATAGTGACTCATTAATACCTTCACATTAAGAGAGGTGGCAATTCGACATTAAATTGAATTTTTTCTGGATTAACTTCGATACCATTTTCAAAAATTTTATGCCCTAATACTATTCCTCCTGCAACCATAAATTGGCATTTTTCCCAGTTGAAAATAAAGTTTGTTTCTTTACACCGTTTTAGAACTCTTACAAAATGATTTAAACATTAATTGAAAATAGTCCCAAAGACTGAGAAATCATATATAAAAATTTCATTTTTTTATTTAAATCACAAAAAAGTGAGATCATACATCTTTGAAAAGTTGGAGAGGCATTACATAGTCCAAATGAAATTCTTCTAAAAGCAAAAGCTCTATAAGGAATAGTAAAAGTCATTTTCTGTTGATCCTTAGGAGCAATAAGTATTTGGTGGTATCTAGAATATCCATCCAAAAAGCAAAAATAACGATGTCCTACTAGTCTATCCAACATTTGATCCAAAGAAGATAAGAAAAAATGGCCTTTCCTTGTGGTGGCATTTAGTTTTCTATGATGAATACAGATTTGCCATCCAGTAACTTGCCTTATCAGAATTAATTCATTCCTTTCATTTTCAACCACAGTCACTCCTCCTTTCTGAGGAACACAATGAATGAGACAAACCCAAGATATATCTAAAATTAGATAAATAATCTCAACATCCATCCACTTTAAAATTTATTTATTAACACTTTCTTTCATTATATGATTCAATCTCCTTTAAGGATCATCCCTAAGCTTATGATTATCTTCCATCAGAATTTGATGCATACAAATTGAAGGACTAACTCGTTTAATATTAGTTAATGTCCATCTAAAGGCTTTTTTATTATTCTTTAATATTTGGAATAAATGTTCTTCTTGTTCTACTGATAAATCTGAGGATAATAACTGGTAACGTAGATGAGTTTCTTAAATATTCACACTTTAGTTAAGTAGGTAAAACATGCATCTTAAGTTCCAAAGGTTTTTCAATAGAGGGAATCAGAGGTATACTATTTTCAGTAGTATCTAATATTTCAAATTTTTACTGAACATAATTTAAATCCCAAGTAATCATTTGATTTGATTCATCTTCAGAATCTCTTTTAGTCTCACCTTCTTGTTCATTCTATTCTATATTAACTTCATCTTTTTAATTCAAAATGACTTCACATCTGTTTTGAAAATGATTAACAATTATATCATCAATGATATCTATTTTATAATATTTTCCATCAGGAATCTTCATTTTTTTAAGCACATTAAATGTAACTTATCGATCTTTCACTCTTCTTGCTAATTCTCCTTTTTGCACATCTATCATTGCCCATCCAGTTGCAAGGAAACGTCTCCCCAATGTAATAAAAATTTCCTTATTTTCTTCCATATCTAATACAATAAAGTCAACATGGAAGACAAATTTATCCACTTTAACCAGCACATCTTTTGTAACCCCTTTTGGGTAAGTGATAAATCAATTCGCTAATTGTAGGGTTATAGTAGTGGGAAAAATATCTTGTAAACTTAACCTCTTGAATATAGATAGTGGCATAAGGTTAATGCTTGCTCCTAAATAACAAAAAACTTTTCGACAAATATCTTCTCCAATTGCACAAGGTATGGTAAAGCTACCAGGATCTTTAAGTTTTTAAAGAAGGTTTTTTTGAATTATTGCACTAATTATTTTCAAATTTATCTACAAACTTCCTCATTTTATTTAAAATGTTTTCCATAAGTTTGGCATAACTTGGCATCTGTTCCAAAGCCTCAGCAAAAAGGATATTAATTGTAAGCTTCTTGAAGATTTCAAAAAATTTTGGAAATTGTTGATCCAATTTTTTATGTTTAATACTTTGAGGAAAAGGAGGTGGAGGTCTTTCTAAATTAATGATAATTGGAGAGTTAGGTGTTTCTGCTTCCTTAGGGCTACTTTCTTTAAGTCTCTAAATTTCTTCAACTTCTCTTTTCATTTCAATCTCTTTTTGAACTCCAACATTTACTTCCTTTCCATTCATTAGTTGGACTGCTTCAACTTGCTCTAGTTCATTACTTTTGTGTTTATGATTGATCTCTAAATTACTAGTAGGTGTTATCTGAGGCCTACGGTTAAGTGCGTTAGTAATTTGTCTCAGTTGATTCTTCATAGTTCTAATAGTAGTACTTTGACATTGTAAGGGATTACACATCTATAACACCACTTCTTCTATAAGCAAGTTCCTGTCCTTACCTTGTTGATTAGATCTAGGAGGATAAGTAGGTCTAAAATTAGCACTACAATGGTTTTTCCAATTTCTCAATAGGTTTACTTTAGCATTACCCCGTTGTTAACTTATGCCACTAAAATTGTTATTCCAATTTAAGTTAGGATGGTTTTTCTAACCTGGGTTGTAATATTTGGATTATGGGTTATTGAGTCTATTGATAGCTTTTATAGTTTCCAATGAAATATGAGAATCAATCATTTGTCTTTATGAAGTTTCTTCAACTCTTTGGGTTATTTGAGAAAATTTCATTCCAATTTGGTCTATCTTCTTAGATAATGCAGCAACATGACATGCAATCATTGAATAACATTGTTATCATGAATTCTGGCTACTTTCATAGGATTTACCCTATTAGAAAAATTATTTGTAGTCATTTCTTCATTTAATGAATAAGCCTCATCAAATGGTTTAGACATTAATGAACCTCTAACAACAACATCTATAATAGAACTAAGGGATCCTACTAACCCATCATAAAATGTTTGAATGATTAGCTAGTCTAGTCAAGCATGATATGGATAATTTTTAAGAAGTTCCTTAAATCTTTCCTAAGCTTCATTATAGGCTCTCCTTCATCATGTGTTAAAGAAGTAATATCATTTCTAAACTTCGTCGTTTTTGAAGGTGGAAATTTCTTAGCCATAAATTTATTAGCTAAATCTCCCCAAGTTCTAATAGATCTAGGTGCTAAAAATTTTAACCACTTCTCAGCTTTATCTTTAAATCAAAAAGGAAAATGTCTATGTCTAACGACATAATTTGATATGCCATCATATTTAAATGTAGCACACAGTTCTAAAAATCTAGTAAATGTAAATTGTGATCCTCAGATGGTGTTCCTCCAAACTGATTATTTTATATCATTTGTATAATTGAAGGTTCAAGTTCAAATAAGTTAGCCTCTATAGCAGGAGTTTGAATACGTAAATGAATTTGATCTACTTCAAGCTTCGCATAATCCCTTACAGGTTTTTGTAAATTATGATGTTCATTTTCTGCAGTTTGAATTTCAATTTTATTTTACGATGTGTTAGCCATTTCTTGAGAAATATAAAGACTTCCTTGTTTTTGAATTTTAAAATTTTTTTCGCATTTCAAAATTTTTAACTATTTTAAAATTTTCTCTTTTTTTACAAAAAAACTAAAATTCAAATAAAATTTTATGTCAAAAAGTTTCGTCACACTTCTTAGGAAGAGTGCCAAAAGATTGAACCAACCCACAATTACTTATGTGTTTAATCTCCTTATTTTTGCTATAAAATATTTAGAGGGATTTAATAAAAGTATAAAACCTAATTTTCCACATTTAAAATATTTTATAATTAATAAATACTCCAAAACTAAAATAATTCTTAGAATTCAAATATAACTCAATAAATCATGAAATTTGGCTCCAATGCTTCTCTGGCCTAAGTCTACCTCCACGAAAAATTACAAAGGATTAGGCTTTGCCTTGGTCAAGTTATAGAATTTTCTTTGAGAAGGTCTATTTTTTCATAAAAATAAATATGTAAATTAAATTAAATATTGAAAAATCA
Source organism: Phalaenopsis hybrid cultivar (assembly GCA_002079205.1). Lineage (NCBI taxonomy): Eukaryota > Viridiplantae > Streptophyta > Magnoliopsida > Asparagales > Orchidaceae > Phalaenopsis > Phalaenopsis hybrid cultivar. The sequence continues at coordinate 40,723 of JXCR01139683.1, read as the reverse complement.
CATCCTCTCCTCTGATGTGTTAATTGAACCGTGAGTGAGATATGATGAAAATTCCATAGTCATTTGGAATAAATTTAACAAATTAAGAAGTAATAGAGCCTTAGGGGCAAAAGTGTAATTTTGGAAATTTGGCCTTAATTAACATTTAGGCTTAATTCGAGGAGGGAAAAGGGTAACCTATGATTTTAACTAACTTTTTGGGATAATTGAAACACAAGGGGATTAATTTGTAGAAACCAACCTCACTCTTTGATAATCAAGGAATAAACTTGTAATTTCTTAAATTATTAAAATTTGGAAGTCTAGTCAATTAAATGATCTTAGACTTAGGGGTATGACTTTGGAAGTTGATAAGTCACTAATTTAATACCCCTACTTGATGTTCAAATGAAATTTAAGTTTTTTGAAAATAAATAATCATCATCACTTAAAATTCAACTTCTTTCAAAATAACTAAGATATCTACCAAAACCTTAAGGGCTTAGTAGTGACCTAGGATAAATCAAATTTGATTAAATGAGGATTAGAATAGTGAACATAAATAAAATTCAACATCTTTAAAATACTACAAGCCCAAATTAAAAAAAATTGGCGAAGTGTTTTAATGACATTAACTTGTCCCTTTAAGGGTCTTCACCCACATAATTCTAAAATTAAATTATAAGTGATAATTACCTTGCACTTAAGGATAATTGAAACATCAATGTTGATTGAGCATTAAAAGTATTTATAGGATGAGTTATTAAGGAACATAATAAGTTTAAATGAGCTCAAGGCCTTTCACCAGGTAGTGAGAGGGGAGCATGGACCTGCTTCTTCCTCTAGACCTGTTGGATACCTCAGAGGTCTACTAAACTTAAAATGTTTTGCTTAACAAAAATAAACTTTAATCAAACTAATAGGTACCCACCAAGACATGACCTAGAGTTAGGTAGGTCACAAAAACCTTACACTTTCCACTTTACATAAAATGTTCTAACATGCATTTTGAGTTTCAGGTGGTGGAACGAGAAGACTCATTAGGTACGCTTTTACTGTTTACAACATCGTCTTTCTTGTACTTTCATACTGTACTTTTGATGCTAACACAAACTTGCTTGCTAAATAATGATGTCACCCTGCATGAAAAATAAAACTGTTAGGATAGCCACAAAACCAGAACTAAAATCAATCAAGATAAAAATTACCTCCACAACATTCAAAATATAAAACAACTCAAAATTTAATCACAAACATCATACAAAACAAAAACTACAACTAAACTGAGACGTATCTATTGGATGATCGGGAATCCCTCGGAGGAGGTAACCTACGGTTGCTAACGAGGCTTCCCATGGTCTAAATGAAATTATAACTCATTAAATTGAGTTTAGTAAATTCATTTGTGTTAAGTGAATCCAATAGAGAATAGTGGTGTCGCAAAGATGGAATCGTAGGAACTTAACCGGTGACGCTCTAATCAACTTTAACATCCCCAATAACCTTTAAAGAACTTCAACCATAGGGCCATCTGATTTGACATCATAACTTGACACCCTAGAAAACTTAAACTCATTACGGCAAGGAGCTTGGAGCTAGCATGGTTGGCAGCATGACCATCTTCAATAACAAAACCTGTCCCCCTAACTAAACATTTCCTTCCTTAGAATTAAACAACCAAGCCATAGGATTTCAAAGTTATTTTCTTATGAAACATAAATCCTCACCTTATCTTTAGGCCTTTGTACAGCTCTAATTTACAATATAAGCTCTAACTCATCTTAGGATTATGAGGTTGTCGTCCTTCATGACCTAAATCCTCACATCTTCCAGGCTATTTGTGTGATCGTTTCACAAGAATGTAAGCCCTAAACTAATAAAATTGGCTAGACGAAACACCTACTTATTTCTCCTCAATACTGAAGCCAACCAATAGGATAGCTTGGGAGTCACAGAGGTTCTCCCCCGGATCTGTGACACCCCTAGTTCTTTCTTCTTTGGACTCTACAACAAAATATTCTAAATTTGAACCAATCCTTTTTCACACCTCTTTGTTTGATATCGTTGAAAAGTCCTATCCATTTGACCTCCTTAAAGATAATATTTCCTGATTTTTATTGAGAGTTTTCTTAGGTGACTTTGGTCATTTAAGATGTAATTAATTATAAAGGCTTGCCCATATATGAAGCTTGTCCAAACCTAGCTTAATATAAACCCTACCTAATTATTCATATTAAATAGGGGAAATTATCGGCTAATAAAATGGTTTCGCAGACCAAACGGACGTCATTTATTTCTCAGTTTATTTGGTCAAGCCTCATCCTCAAGTCTTGTGTTTATCCTCTAGGATAGATGCAGGGTTTGAGGTACAATGCTCTTTCATTGAAACTATAAAAAATATGGAGTCAGTTTGATTTTATATTTTTCTAAACCTAAATTTATATGTAAATTAAAATGTCCTTCCGAAGCGGGCGACGGGATTTTGATTCTAGTGAACTATAACTTCTTACAGGAAACTCCTCCAACAAAAAATAGTGTCGATAGCTTCTAGCGACTCTGTTGGGGACATGCTTTTCTCTTCATTTAAATAAGAAAATATTATCTTCACACATCGCTAATGTGTCCATGTCCCTCTTGGACCAAATTACTCTTCTTATGTTGACATACTTTACCCATTTCTATCTTGGGAAAGTACGACCAACTATTTGGACTTCAGGACTATCTGTTCAATCACCTTTGAACAGAAGGGTTCAAGAGGCCATTAAGGACTCTTAAATCTTCATGTGGGGTCAGACCCCAATAAGTATGTTGGTGGACTAGTTCCACCTGGGTAGTGTGTGTTTCTAAATGGGTCCCATACTAGGTCATAAACACTTCACATATCTCTTCCAAATCTGATTTGCTATTTTCTAAATTAAAACAAACTGTGTTGTGTTGCGTGCACTTTAAAATTTTCTTATATTAATTAAATTTTTCTACTTTCAAATCACCTTTTTACTAAAAATTGTAAAATCCCCACAAACTAAAATTTGCCTGGTCTACAGATCAACCTTTGTTGATTTTCAGTACTTGCACTAAAGACTACAAGGTTTTGGCCATATAACTGACCCCATGAACTTTCTATTTTAAAGCTGCTGCAATGGCCTACCCAACGCTGACCTTTTCGTGCAACTTGCCGACAAGCCATGAAGCCCGCAATATTGCTCCTACCATTAAGTTTGGAGCCGGATTTGAAGACCTTGAGGTTATCCTCGGGAAGGCCCCGTTCGTCGTGATGAAAGTCACTACTCCAAGAATTTAGGAGTCATCTGCTGAGTTCAACCTGAACTGTCTTCAGGATTTCCCTTCTAATAAGAAGGCCAAGACTACAGTTGCCGCCGCCCAAGCACCCACCAAGCCTATTGTTCTCGTTGCTATTAAGGGGAAAGAGGTAATGATCATTGAAGATCCGACTGAGGGATTAGATTTCTCACCACCAGTATTCAAAATTGGATCGAGTTCAAGAATTGCACCATTAACCCGAACTCAGAAGAGAAACCTTGACAGAAGAGTTCGAAGGGCTACTAAAGCACAAACCACTGAGGAAATACCTGTCGAGGAAAAGCATTACCAATAGGAGTTAGAATTACTGGAAGTATATCCACTTCTGCAAAGAAGTAGATTCCATACTTTAATGGATACCGATGGGTATGAAAGTATTCGGAAGATTTTCACTTCATTACCATCACTTCGTGGACATGGTGAGGAGAAGAAGAAGCCCACTCCTTGTTTACCTCACTTTTGGTTGAGGTTTAGTTTTTCCTCTTTAATATCCTATGGTCTAGCCATATGACTTTCCTATTGATTATTCTTAGAAAACTAGACATGGAGCCCTCACCATCAGAAATTCTACACTCCTCTTTACTCAACTTGAGGTTCCACATATTGGTCCTAAGCTCTAGCACTTAGTAGGTGGGGTCATTATCGGGGAACTCAAGATGAGTCACCCTTTAAAACTGCTGGACCTTAGGGTTGAACCTGGGTGTTGGTCTAGGGCTAAGGCACTAACTTGCAATTACTTGCACTCACAATCACTCACTATCCTAAACTTAAACTTCTAGGCTTTAGTCCCTTGATACTTTTAGAAAACTCCTGTAGGTGGTCCCCAAAACCCATTAGCCCTAGGCTAGGGTTTGGCTAAGACCACTACATAGAGGACCCAAAATAGGGTTTCCATTAGTCCATAGCTTATTAATGGTGGTTGGTACTCCAACTCTATTAAGATACCCAACCTAGCCTTTTGCCCCTAAACTCCCCCAAATTACCTAAATACCCTAGGGACCCCAAATTTGGCCAAAATTTCCAAATTTACTCAAAATAACCAACTTGGTTCAAAAATCATTTCAAACACCTTGAAAACACCCAAACCACCTAAAATCCCCAAATTGGCCAAATTACCAAAATACCCCTCTTTAGCCCAAAATTCCAAAAATTCCAATAAATCCCAAAAATTCCCAAAACCTCCCAAAATTCCCAAAAATTCCCAATTTCATTTTTCTCAACTATCACATGGCCCAATTTAGCTAATTTGACCAACTTTGATCAAAACCCCTAAATTGCCCTTTAAAAGCCCTTATTTTCCCCAAATTATCTCAAATGTATTTTCAATTAGCCTCAATTTACCCCAATTTCAATTCTAAACTAAAATTCGCCATCGATATGACCAAAACAAACCAAATCCAAGCTCAATTGGCCCATGATTTGAACCTAATTTTGATTTAGATCAAAACCCAATTTTGGCCCGATGACTTGGTTCCACCAAATTAAACCCATAGCCCACTACAAATTTGTTTTGAAAATCCTTCATAGAATCCCTATACATCAAAATTGACCTTCAATTGGCCTTGGTGAAACCTCAATTTCATTTGATTTCAACCTAAATGCAAAAGCCCTAAATTTGCCCCAAATTAGCCATGTCTCAAAATCTCACCAAATTAACTGTCTTAACCCCAAAATTTTCACTCTATCCCTTCAAGAAAAATATTCACAACATCTCCCTTGATGATTTGAACCATTCAAATTGGATTTGGCCCAAGGCTAGCCCAAACGAGACCCATGTTTAGTCCTACATACCTAAAATTGACCAAATTCCAAAAATCCCTCAAATTGACCTACCAATTAAACTCAAAATCACTTCAACCCTTCACCAAAAATCTTCATGATAGTCATCTACACATAATTGATAAGTTAGTTGGGTCAATTTACATGAATAACCTAGCCCAAACTCAAACTTTGATCACTTTAACGCACGTTGGACCAATGCATTAAAGATAGCCTAACCACCTAAAGTCATCAAATTAACTTCACCTCAATCATGAATTGGACCCTAGTGACTAGCCTAAAACTCTTAAAACCACCTAAACTAAACCATGGACCAAAGGTTCCCTAAATCAAGGGATTTAATGCCAGATTTACTTAAGCCTTAGATATTTTTGTCAAAAAAAGCCTAAAATCATTAAATTGCTCTAACATATTCCGCTGGGTTCCCTGAGCTCCTAGCCACCTCCCCCTGGCTGGCTGGCTAGCCTAGTGGCTGAAAAATGGCTAAACCAAGAGCCACCGCCATGGGATTAAACCCAATTCATCCAAATTGAAGCTTAGAGCCTTTCTACCCTCCACCTAGGCAGCACATTCCACCCCCGAATTGGCCATGAAAGCCACCCCAGCCATTTTTTATAAAAGCTCCCGTCCACGGCCATGGAGGGAGAGCTAAAATTACTCTAAGAGACTTCCCCAAACTAATCCCAAAGCCTTTTTGAGACCTCCTCATTCCAACCCAACCACCACATTGCCCTGAATCCCCTTGCCAGAGCCCAATTTTTGAGCTCAAAACCTTGTCAGAGATAAGAAAAAAATCCCCACACCTCTAAACTCTCCCAAACTCAAATTAAACTCACCCACACCTTCACAATAGTGATAGGATTTAAAGCCCCATCAAATTCCCCTCTCACAGAGCCTCTACCATAGCTCTAGACCAACACACAAATTCGGTCGTGATTGAAATCATATCTAGGCCTCACACCAGGACTAGAGACTCAATTCCTAGCATTTTTGGATCACAACAACGTGCCGAGACTCTCTGATTGAAGCATCACTTCTCAAAGCAAAGGTATAAATTTCTCCCCGTCGCGAGCTTATTTTAATTCTCCATTTGATTAGGCTTAATTTAACTACATTATTACCGTATGGATGTGTTTGTCTCACTTAGACGAGTCCATATGATCAAACCCAAAGTGATTTGGTTGAGTCTAGTTTGAGATGTTAAGGTTTTAGTGTGGAAGGTTCACAGGATCACTCTATCGGGGAGGATGAAGCGAAGCCGTTTGATCAAGCGTGTATCGAATGGATGGAGAAGATCAAGCCGGACAACGCTTCAGAACATAAACAGCGGACCGAGTCAGCACTGAGGTGGACGATGATGTCAATTGGGAGCGCACCGCGTGGAGTTCAGAGGTGCCTAGGATCTACATGGCGCCACGGTATTTAAATAGATAAATAGGTTTTTTTCCTATTTATTTAAATACCCCTAAATTAAAAAATTCATATCTTGGTGTAGAAAAATCATAAAAATAAAATAAAAATACCTTCTTGCTCAGTGAATAGAGGAGAATAATGTGGAAATAATTTTAAGCCCATGTGATGCATATTTTATTTTTTATTAATTAAACACTGATTTGATTCTTTTGATTCTCCAAGCATATAGGCATTTCATTATAGCTTAGATTTTTATCATGTTGTTGCCTCTGTCTTGGGAACATTTTTTTTTATTTTTCTAAAGTCAGAGAAGGTCCCTAAACAGAGAATCACATTTTTTACTTTTATATGCATTATTTGCTTAAAATAATCATAGAAATTAGCATGTTACACAGAAAAATCCAAGAAAATTTTGGAAGGTTTACTATGACGAGAGAACCATTAGAAAAATTTCTCATGAGCCAAGTCATTCAAAATACACATAATCTTTACAAATCCTAAATCACTAAGATAATTAATTTTGAAAAAATACAAGCAACAAAATGACTTAATTTTTTATCTCTACTATTTTTTAAGATCAAAAGAACTCACCATACAAATTTTAAAGTATTTTAAATTCATTTGAAAAATTAAATTAATTTTTGAAGTTAATTAACATTTTTGGCACTAAAATAATTTTTAATAATTAAAATATTACTTGAAAAATTATAAAACTTAGTCTCTGTGATCAGGGGTATTTTCTAAAAATAAAATGATATTTAAAATAAAAACTTAATTTTTTGGCTCTGTGATCAGGGAGTATTTTTAAAAATAAAATGATATTTAAAATAAAAACTTGATTTTTAGCCTATTTTAAATATTTAAATAATAAAATGATATTTAAAATAAAAACTTGATTTTTAGCCTATTTTAAATATTTAAATAATTAAAAATCCCTAAAAATCACAAGAATAATAAAATTCATAAAAATGTTCTAAATTGTTTCCTAAGTACCTAGGAACAATTAGAATATTTTTCCTGGTTTCTGAATAAAGATACTGAATTTTAAAACTCAAAATAATTTTTAAAAGGCTAAAAATGAGTTTTCACTAAAAATAATTCCAATAAATCAAATTAAATTCAGAAAAATAGAAAATTGTCTCCTCTGAGTTCTCTAACATCACGAGGACTTTTTAAAAATACAAAACTTAATTTTCCCCATTTAAAATATTTCATAATAATAAATACCCCAAAATTTAAAATAATTTTTTTAAATTCAAATAAAATTTAAAAAGTCATGAAATTTAGTCAAAGGGCTTCTCTAGTCTAAGTCTACCTCCAGTAAAAATGTCAAGGGAATAGGATTTACCTTAGTCAAGTTAGGAATTTTTTTTAAAAAATCCTATTTTTGCATAAAAATAATTATGTAAAATAAATTAAATTTTGAAAAATCACATTTTCCCGTTTGATGTCTTAATTGACACATGAATGAGGTAGGATAAAATTTTCAAAGTCATTTTAATTGAATTTGACAAATTATGAAGTATTAGAGTCTTTGGGGCAAATGTGTAATTTTGGAAATTTAGCCATAATTAACATTTAGGCTTTATTCAAAGAGGGAAATGGGTAACCTCTGATCCTAATTTGGATGTTTGAAACATAAGAGGTTAATTGGTAGAAACCAACCTCACTTTCTTAATTGAAAATATAAGTTAATAAATTTCTAAAAATTATTAATTTGGAAGTTTATTAAAATAAAATGAACCCATGACTTAGGAGTAAGACTTTTAAACTCAATAATTAATCAATTTAACACCCCTATATGATTTTCAAATAAAATTCAAATCATGAATTACGACCACCTAAAGCTTAATCTTTTTCAAAACTAATTAAGACACTCACCTAGGTCTTAAGGGCTTAGTAGCGACTTAGGTTAAATTAAGTTTTATTTAAATATGGATTAGAAAAGAAAACATCATTTAAAATTAAAACATCTTTCAAACACTACAAGCCCAATTATAACCAAAATCTGACTAAGTATTCAAATAACACTAACTTGCCTCTTTAAGGGTCTTCACTCAAAAAATTTTCAAAATTAAATTACATATCATAATTACCCTACTCTTAGGGACAATTGAGACATCAATGTTCATTGAGTATTAGGGTGTTTTATAGGATGATTATTAAGTAGCATAACAAGTTTAAAAGACTCGGGATTTTCCACCATGCAGCGAGAGAGTAACACGGACTTGCTTCTTTCTTTAGATCTGTTGGATACCTCGGAGATCTACTAAACTTAATATTTTTTGCTTGGCAACATCATCCTTAATTAAACTCCAAAAGACTCACCAAGATATGACCTAGGGTTAGGTAGGTCATCAAAATTTTACTTCCATGTCTCATATAAACTGCCTTTACATGACTTTTTGAGCTTCATGTGGCGGGATAAGAAGACTCGCCAAGTACGCTTTTATAGTTTTCAGTGTTGTCTTTCTTGTACTTTCATACTATACTTTTATATCTGCAAACTTGCATGTCACCTTGCATGAAAACTAAAACTATCACGATAGCCAAAAAACTAAAACCAAAACCAAAACCAAAATTAAAACTAAAATCAACCAAGATAAAATTCACCCCTAAAACATTCAAAATATTAAAAAACTTAAAAAATTAATCACAAACATCACACAAAACTACAATTGCAACTAAATTAAGATGTCTCTATCGGATCATCGGAAATCCCTCGGAGGAGGATACCTAAGGTTGCTAACAAGGCTTCCTATGGACTAAATGAAATTATGGAACTTATTAAGTTGAGTTTAATAAGTTAATTTGGACTAAGTGAATCCAATAGAAAATAGTGTTGCCGGAATGAGGGAACCGTAGGATCCTAATCGGTGTCTCTTTCATCAACTTTAACATGCCGCCATAAGATTTAAAAAACTTTAACCATAAGGCTACCTTATTTGACATTATAACTTGACACACTAGAAAACTGAAACTCATCACGGCGAGGAGCTTGGAGCTAGCATGGTGGGCAGCACGGCCATCTCCGACAGCAAAACCTGTCTTCCCCAGCTAAACCAATCTTCCTTTCTTAGAATTAAACAACAAAGCCATAAGACTTCGAGGTTGCTTGCTTATGCAACGTAAATCCTCACTTTATCTTTTGGCCTTTGTATAGCTCTGCTATACAATATAAGCCCTAACTTGTCTTAGGATTCCGAGGTTGTTTTTTGTTACGACCTAAATCCTCATATCCTTTAAGTTATTTGTGTGATCGTTTCACACAAATGTAAGCCTTAACTAATAAAATTGTTAAGATGAAACACCTAAATTTTTATCCTCAAAACTAAAGCCAAACATTATGATAACTTGGGAAGTCACCGAGGTTCTCTTCTGAATCCATGACATCCCCTAGTTCTTCCTCCTTTGGACTCTACAACAAAATGTTCTAAATTTGAGACAATCTACTTTCACACCTCTGCGTCCGATCTCATTAAAAAAGTTCTATCCTTTGAAACTCCTTGAAGATAATATTTCTTGATTTTTATCGAGAGTGTTCTTAGGTGACTTTGGTCATTTAAAATGTAATTAATTATAGGGGTTTTCCCTTATAGGAAGCATGTCCGAACCCAGCTTAATATATTACCTATTTAATTATTTATATTAAATTGGGGAACTTGTCAGCAAATATAAAGGTTTCNCACATGCATTTTTAAGTTTCAGGTGGTGGAACGAGAAGACTCGCCAGGTACGCTTTTATAGTTTATTGTACCTTCTTTCTTCTGCCTTTTCCTTACATGTTTCATGCTTGCATTTACCTACATAAACTTGCATGTTAGCCATAACCATAACCCGAAACCAAAATTAAAATTAACTAAGATAAAACTCACCGCCATAACATAACTTGCATGTTAACCAAAACCAAAACTAAAATCAACCAAGATAAAATTCACCGCCACAACATTCGAATAAACCAAAACCAAAGCTAAAACTAAAATCAACCAAGATAAAATTCACCCCCACAACATTCAAAATGTAAAACAACTCAAAATTTAATCACAAACATCACACAAAACTACAATTGCAACTAAATTAAGACGTCTCTATCCAAAATTTAATCACAAACATCATATAAAACCACAACTTTAACTTAATTAAGATGTCTCTATTTGATGATCGACTAAAACTAAAATCAACCAAGATAAAATTCACCCCCACAACATTCAAAATATAAAACAATTCAAAGACACACACATCACACAAAACTACAACTTCAACTAAATTAAGATGTCTCTATCGGATGATCGGGAATCCCTTGAAGGAGGTAACTTATGGTTGCTAATGAGGCTTCCCATGGCTAAATGAAAGTATGGAACTCATTAAGTTGAGTTTAGTAAATTCATTTGGACTAAGTGAATCCATGAAATTATGGAACTCATTAAGTTGAGTTTAGTAAGTTCATTTAGACTAAGTGAATCCAATAGAAAGTGGTGCCAGAACGAGGGAACCGTAGGATCCTAACTAGTGTCGCTCTAATCAAATTTAATATGCCCTCATAAAATTCAAAGAACTTGAACCATAGGGCCACTTGATTTGACATTATAACTTGACACACTAGAAAACTTGAAATTGTAACAGCAAGGAGCTAGCATGGTGGGCAGCACTGCCATCTTCAACAACAAAATTTGTCTTCTCCAACTAAACCAATCTTCCTTCCTTAGAGTTAAACAACGAAGCCATATGACTTCGAGGTTGCTTGCTTATGCAACGTAAATCCCCACCTTATCTTTAGGCCTTTGTATAGCCCTACTATATAATATAAGCCTTAACTCGTCTTAGGATTTTGAGGTTGTCGTTTCACATCCTCACATCTTCCAGGCTATTTACGTGACTATTTCACATGATGTAAGCCCTAACTAATAAAATTGGCAGGATCAAATACTTAAAATTTTCTCCTCAAAACTAATGCCAAACATTAAGATAGCTTGGGAAGTCACCGAGGTTCGCCTCTGAATCCATGACATCCTCTAGTTCTTCCTCCTTTGGATTCCATAATAAAATGTTCCAGATTTGAACCAATCCCCTTTCACACCTCTACGCTCGATCTCATTGAAGAGTCCTACCCTTCAGAAATCCTTGAAGATAATATTTCTTGATTTTATCGAGAGTTTTCTTAGGTGACTTTGGTCATTTAAGATGTAATTAACTATAGGGGCTTACCCTGATTTCGTTGAAGAGTCCTACTCTTTGAAATTACTTGAAGATAATATTTCCTGATTTTTATCATTGAAAAGTCCTACCCTTTGAAACTCCTTGAAGATAATATTTCCTGATTTTTATCGAGAGCTTTCTTAGGTGACTTTGGTCATTTATGATGTAATTAACTATAGGGGCTTGCCCTTATAGGAAGTATGTCCGAACCTAACTTAATATAAACTCTATTTAATCTTTTATATTAAATAAGGGAACTTGTCGGCAAATACAAATGTTTCGCCGCAACGGACGTCATACTTTCCTTAGTTTATTTGATCGAGCCTCATCCTCAAGTCTTGTGTTTATGCTTTATTTAATCTTTCATATTAAATAGGGGAACTTGTCGGCAAATACAAAGGTTTCGCAGACCAACTTAATTATTTATATTAAATAGGGGAACTTGTCGGCAAATACAAAGGTTTTGCAGACCAAACTGACGTCATACTTTCCTTAGTTTATTTGATCGAGCCTCATCCTCAATTCTTGTGTTTATCCTTCACCTATTTAATCCTTTATATTAAATAGGAGAACTTGTCAGCAAATACAAAGGTTTCGCAGACCTAACGGACCATATTAAATAGGGGAACTTGTCGGCAAATACAAAGGTTTCGCAGACCAAACAGACGTCATATATCTTAGTTTATTTGATCGAGCCTCATCCTCAAGTCTTGTGTTTATCCTTCGGGATAGATATAGGAGTTTATTTGATCGAGCCTCATCCTCAAGTCTTGTGTTTATCCTTTGGGATAGATACAGGATCCTATTTGATCGAGCCTCATCCTCAAGTCTTGTGTTTATCCTTCGGGATAGATATAGGATTTGAAGTACAATGCTAGGAACTTGTGGGAAAATACAAAGGTTTCGCAGACCAAACAGACGTCATACTTTCCTTAGTTTTTTTTATCGAGCCTCATCCTCAAGTCTTGTGTTTATCCTTTGGGATAGATACAAGATTTGAGGTACAACGCTCTTTCATTTAAACAGCCTCATCCTCAAGTCTTGTGTTTATCCTTTGGGATAGATACAGGATTTGAGGTACAGTGCCCCTCAATTCTTGTGTTTATCCTTCGGGATAGATACAGGATTTGAGGTACAGTGCTCTTTCATACTTCAACGTCCTTCAAAAGCGAGTGACGGGATTTCAATTCAAGTGACCGACAGCTTCTTACGGGCAACTCCCCTCCAACCCCAAAATAACGCCGACAGCTTCTGGCAACTCCGTTGGGGATGTGCTTTTCTCTCCATACAAATCAAGAAATAATATTTTCACACATCGGAAATGTGTCCATGTCCCTCTTGGACAAAATTACCCTTCTTTCGTTGGCATACTTTACCCATTTCTGTCTTGGGAAAGTACAGCCAACTCCTTGGACTTCAGGACTAGCTGTTCAACCATCTTTGAACAGAGGGGTTCAGAAGGCCATTAAGGACTTCTTAAATTTTTTTCAGGACTTGGCTGTTCAACCATCTTTGAACAGAGGGGTTCAGAAGGCCATTAAGGACTCTTTAAATTTTTATATGGGGTTGAATCCCCAATAAGTGTGTCGGTGGACTAATCGGTGGACTAATTCCACCTAGGCATTCTTTGCCACTAATTCGGTCCCGCACTGGGTCCTGAAATTTCTTCACATCTCCCTTCCAAATTTGATTGGCTATTTCACAAATTAAACCAAATCATGTTGTGTTGTGCGCACTTTGAAATTTTCTTATATTAATTAAATTTTACACCTTTTTAAACAAAGATGTTAAAAAATACACATAAATTAAGACCCGCCTGGTCTACAAATGAACCTCTATTTTCAGTGCTTGCACTAAAAATTATGAGGTTTTTGGCCATATTGCTAACCCTAAAACTTTCTACTTTAAAGCCCGCTGCAATGGTCCACCCAACGCTGACCTTTTCGTGCAATCTGCCAACAGACCGCAGCGCCCGTAACGTTGCTCTCACCATCAATTTCAAAGCTAGATTTGAAGATCTTGAGGTCATCCTCGAGAAAGCCCCATTCGTGGTAATGAAGATCGCTGCTCCAGAAATGCAAGAACTGTTTGCAGAATTCAGTTTGAACTGCCTTATGGACTTCCCTGCCTGCAAGAAGGCTAAATCTACTACCGTCGTGACACCCGTCAAACCTGCTATCCCCGTTGCTGCTAAAGGGAAAGAAGTGATGGTCGTTGAAGACCCAACTGAGGGATTAAATTTCCCACCACCCGTGTTTGAAATTTGGCCGAGCTCAAGGACTGTACCACTAACCCAAACTCAGAGGAGGAACCACAATAGAAGAGTTTGGAGGGTCATCAAAGCCCGGACTCCTGAGAACACACCCGTTGAGAAGGAGCCTCATCGAATTGAAGAGGTGTTACCAGAAATTTATCCACTCCTACGAGGGAGTAGATTCCATCCTCTGACAGATACTGATGGATATGAGAGTATCCGGAAGATTGCTACCACATTACCATCACCCCGTGGAAACAGTGAGGAGGGAAAGAAATTCATTCCCATCACCTGAGTTAGTGCAGTCTTCAGAAGGCTTGCTACTAAAGAAGGATGTTCTGTTAGTGAGTTACTTAAATGAGTGGGACATGTTATTTCCCCTCATATGAAAGAAGAAATTTTGAAGGATGTTATGTCCGTTAGAAAGTCTCACAAGTAGACTGAAAAGTCACCTACCCGTATTCCCATCTGGTTTCGTTTGGGAATCCGAATTGATACTACTATAGTCACCACTTATCGTACCATCACCAGGACCGCAGGTCACCGACCGATTAAGTCGAGACTGGGTCCAAAAATCTTACCCGTCATTCCTTCAATCGCGGAAAGAAAAACAAGATGATTACCTGACACTGTAGCCGGTCTACACCACGGGGAGCATACCTTCCCTCGACATACTAATGTCTCTACTAAGACGTCCCGTCCTGAGACATCATCGTCGAAGAAGAAAATGGTATGGGTACGCATGGTCGCTGCATAAAAACAATTCAGTGAGCCTACAAGACAGGAAGTAAAACCAGTGCCTAAAATATCTGACATCGTCTCAACAATAGCCAGCGAGATGGAGGAACAAAAGTAGAGGATGTCCATCAGGGTCCTCCAGATCTTAAAGCAATCAAGGAATCGATAATTGAGGAAAGAGTTGAGAAACTCAGGATTGAGATTTTTGAGTTAGCTCGAGAGCACGGAGTTTCTGTCAATAGTGACAATGATGATTTTGATTACAGTGATTACTTGGAGGAGAATTTCATGGATGTCCATATAATTGAAACCAGAGCTACCACATCTGCGCTCGAGGCTTAACCCCGCACCGAAGAGAATGCCATAGATGAGCTGCGTAGAGTTATCCTCCTAAGGGATGAACAAGTCAGTCTACTAGAGAAAAGAATAGAATAGATGACTGCAGCAATGACCGCCATGGCCACCATTCACGGGCAATCACAAACACCAAGATTGGCTTCTCCAGAGATTAATCAGCACAAATCATAGTCACAGATGAAAGAAGGGAGGCTACTTCGGCAGACAAAGATGAACAACCAAAGAAGGATTCTTCATTAGGTGTCATGCCAGAAAAAGAGTTCAAGCAAATGGTTGAACAAGTATGGGATGCCTTAGCCCTGTCCAAGGGTGGTGCATCAATTTTAAAGGGTAGAACTTACCTGGAGGAGTTCGATGCCATCCCATTCCCCAAGGGTTTTGTGGCCCCAAACTTTAAGATATTCGACCATACTAGAAATCCCAGACAGCACATAGACATTTCTGAGCCAGTTGTGGCAACATGAGGAATAATGAAGCTCTACTCTGCCAACAATTCGTCAGCAGCTTGTCAGGGATTGATTTTGACTGGTACACTGACCTACCTAACGGGTTAGTTAAAACATTTTATGAGTTGGAACAGTTATTTGTGAAAAAATTTACTGAGGAATAACATCACGTGTCTATTGCAGAGCTCATGATGGAGAAGCAGAAGCCCAGGGAAACCATGGCAGACTATATTTTGGGTGGAGAAACCTTAGCATGAAATGTGAACCTCAGCTACAGGAACATCAAGCGATTGAGATTTTACTCAAAAGCATTCATGGGCCAGTAGCTTTTATACTTAAGGGACTCACCATCAAATCCTTCGAGAAGCTACTCAGTAATCCCAACAGTCTTCAAGAAGAAATGAAGCACATGGAGCTGCATGAAAAGGCTAAGGTGACCAGAGTGTTCGAAAAGAAATGAGGAGTAGTCGCAACTATCGACAAAGGAAAGCTGCCGATAAAGATATATGCAGAAGAGCATCGCCAGTCTTCATCATAGTACTCTCAGAAACAGAGCAGTCAATCCAACCAACAGCCGTCTCAGGAGGGATCACCTCGAACAGCGGGTAAAAGAATATCCCTGTTAGGGAGACAGAAAGTTTTGTATTCCTTCAAGGATGAAGTTGTACCTAAAATAATCAAAAGCTTGATGAAGAAACAAAAATTCAAACTACCTGATCCAAAGAAACCCAAAGAAGTGGAAAAAAAGAATCAACCAAATTATTGCCCATACCACCGGTTGCTTGAGCACACTATAGACAATTGTTTTATCTTTAAAGACTGGCTCGAGAAGAACCTCAATGAAGAGAATATAACAATCCCGAATGAGTATTTGAGATAACCTGAAAAAGGTTCCAAAAACATGATTTCAGCTGAGTCAATCTCTTCGATCGAACAGTATACTGGAACAGATGGATGGAGTACAACTTGGGATGAACTCAAGAGGGTCCTTAATCAAATGTAGGATTCATTGAAACAAGCATCTACGAACACTGGAGAAGAATAGAATGAAGTCTGGAGCAGATCATCCAAGAAGATACTAAACAAGATACAGTCTGCATCAAAACAAAGCCTCCATTCAGAGTCTGCAGCATACCAAGCCCGAGATGAAGGTTTTGCCAAAAAATCCTTCATCGTCAATGATAAAGAACAAGAAAAAGAAAAGCATCACTGCCAAGATTGATAGCACGGGGGGTAGGATAGGGGCTACCTCTACTAGACTGGTTGTCTCAGATTTGGGGAAGAAAATCCTCGAACCCTTGACTTTGTATGATTATCTTTTTGTCCCTCCGAGGTCTTATGAATATAATGATTATGATTTCGGCTACGTTTTGACTATTTCTGGTAATAATGTAACTGATTTTGACCGATCTAGATGCGATCTCGATCCCCAAAATGATCCTCAAATTGTACTTGAGTCTGATGAACTCGTTGTCAAGTTCAAAGAAGACATCAATGATATCACTTAAGACACCACCGATAACGAAGAGCCAATTCTCGAGCATCATGGCACTCCGCTCGCCATCAACTTAGATCTTTCCGACGAAGAGGAAGAGACACCGAATGATTCAACAATGATATCTCAAGAAGAAGAAATCACAGAAGTCAACTTAAGGAGCGGAAAAGTGTTACCACCAAGAACAGCTCCAATAGACAAAGGAAAAAAAATAATGACTCGAAAAGAGATACCTCCACCTTCTCCAGTGGAAGAACCACATAATCAAGATAAATCAGAGGATCATGCAAAGTAGACTACAACGTGCTACCTCATCTTAGGAAGTTGTCTGCCCGACTAAGAATCTAGGACGCTCTGATCCTGTTAAAGGAGATGAGAGAATCTCTTGCTACAGCTTTGCTTGACCCAAAAATTTTCTTAAATTAGTTGGCTAGCACATCCTCAGATGAAGTTTGCTCGTTGAGAGAACAGTCAGGGGTAACCTTCAATGATGAAGACTTGTTGCTTGGTACCGCCGACCACAACCGTCCGCTCTACATCTCCATCAACATTGGCAGATTTGTGTTATCTAGAGTTTTAGTGGATCCTTGGGCATCTCTTAACTTGATGAGCCTACAAACGTTGGCCTATTTGGGTATTGAGGCTCAAGAGCTTACGACCGATAAGATGATGTTAAGAGGATTCAACCAAAAGGGAGAAAGAGCCCTTGGATCAATTACATTACTTATGAAGGATGGAGAACTCATAACAACCGTTAAATTTCATATCATCANGCCATGGTGGGAAATGTTCTCTACAGAAGATCGTTCGACCAAATGTGGCTACGGTGTTTGAGCAGAGCCGAAGCACAAAATATTGTCAAAGAAGTACATGCCGAATTGTGTGGAGCTCACCAGTCAGGGCCGAAAATGAAAATAGATCCAACCAGAAGATGTCACCAATGCCAAGTGCATGGGGTGGTCTTACACCAGCCTCCGAATGTGCTACAGACTGTTGCCTCGTGGTCATTCCAGTATTAGGGCACGGACATAATAGGTCCGATAGACCCTCCATCTTCCAAAGGACACAAGTTTATACTTGCCGCTACAGATTACTTCTCTAAATGGGTAGATGCAGTACTGTTACGTGAGGCTACAACACAGCACGTCCTTCAATTTTTCAAAAGCCAAATTGTCTACCATTTCTGAATACCGCAAAGAATAATCTCTGACAATGGGACAGCTTTCAAAAGTACAAAAATCAACAATTTTGTCAGAAGACATGTGATAGATTAGAGATACTCTACAATTTACTATCCCAGAGCAAATGGTCTACCTGAAGCTTTCAACAAGACACTGGTACAGATTTTGAAGAAAACACTGGATGAAAACAAGAGGGATTGGCATAACAAACTGTTAGAAGACTTGTGGGCCTACCGAACGACTTTCAAGACTCCTACTCAGTGTACACCTTATATGCTCATGTACGGGACTGAGGTCGTGCTACCGCTAGAAATCCAGACACCATCTCTCAGAGTCACCGTTGCCAACCAACTCACAATGGAAGAAAGTGAACAACACAGACTTGAAGAACTGGAGAGTCTCGAGGGAAAAAGTTTGGAAGCACAGCAACATTTGGAGCTCTTCCAGGCAAGGATGGTAAAAGCCTATGAAAAATTTGTCCGCCCAAGGACATTCAAAATTAGTGACTTCGTACTTATGCTCAAAAAGCCTATTCTTGCTCGCCGCAAAATAGGTGGGAAGTTTGAACCAACTTGGGAGGGACCATTTATCGTTGAGAAGGTCTATACAGGAGGAGTCTACCAGTTAGTGGACTTCCGGGGTGAAAGACCAATGTTATCGATAAATGGACTATACCTGAAAACCTATTATGCAACCTGATGCCGCTCAATGCTGGTTGCCTCTGCTTTCTTTTAAAACTTTAAAACTTTGATTGTTTTAAGGTTATCTATGTGGCCAAATGTCTATGATTGGGTCCAAACTTTGTAATTAACCTCCATATAATGAAAATTTTAAGAAAATTTTTTAACTTCACACTTTCTCTTTTCTACTTTTGAATTTAAATACCCTATTAAATCAAACAAAACTCACACATAAAATGAGTAATCATCTATACCAAAACAAACTAAAATTTACTTTAATAAATACTTTATTTTGTTCTTGTTCATGAAAAACTTTGGTCCGCTGACATTTTTTTTGTTGTCTGCAAAAAAATGTCAGGATAGAGGCTGATCTTTGCCTTCCAGGACGGCTGGAAACTCGCACTGAATGAAGAGATGGCGCCGCAAGGAGGTGTCATAGATTTCAACGTGGATTTCAACAAAGTTGATATGGACTACGAGGTTCCTTTATTAAACATAGTCAGCAATAAGGAAAAGTAGGGACTGCCTTCACTGTTGAGGGTGACCACTCAAGGCAATGTGTCACACAAAGGTAAGAACGTGATAGCAGGACAAGATCTGACGGAGGGGCCCAACCGTGTGCCCTCCATGGTAGCTACTCCAGCAAGGGACCTGATAGTTGCCCGTAATGAACAATTACCGAATACTTCGCTCCGCAGGACGCAGTGCAGAAATGCCAGCCGAAAGAAACAGAGAGCCTTTCTGCGACAGGAACACAAACACCAGGGAGACGTGAGCAGTTTTCTTACCCCTATTATTGAGGGACATATTTACGACCCAGATCTGAGAGAAACTTCTTCCAACCTGCCCACTATGGATGAAAAGTCAGGATTTGTGATAGAATCAGATGTGCTCCCAGTTTCAAATATCTTATGCAGGGGTTGCCCAACATGCAAAATTGAGGTACCGGTCGGGACATTAGTCACGGGCGCATTTGTAGAATGCCTGGACTACAACGTTCTGCATCTATAGCGTTTTAGTACATTAGAAGAATACACTTCAAGCACCAACGAGTCTCAGACTCCAGGCTTCACGTTAAATGAACCATATGTCCCACTATGGATGGATCAGTGCGCACCATGGAGCCCAGGATCATACATCCCACTAGAGGTTGAATCTCATATTCCGGATCGACCAACACCTATTTAGGTACCCACCACGGTCCAAAGGAAGGAACGCCCACGGCAGCTGCCAACTCCTGGTATGGTAGAATACTACAAAACAAGCAGAGTAAATAAAAGAGAATTCAAGTTCTATGAAGAAGTTCAGGAAAAGTTTGTCAACATATTGGAAGCACTAAAGCTATATACCAAGGTTCTCTTTGAAACTGATGAAAGAAGCATTCTAGACTGCATCTTCGATTTAAGAGATAGAGATTGAAGAGGCCTTCTCATGGAGAGGACATATTTCGAGCTGAAGAAATGGATGAGGGGAAAGGGAAGAATCACCATACAATGCGGCTGTTGCTACAATTTTAAGAACGACAGATAGGGGAATCCGCCTGGGATCCTCAGATACAACCAAGTAGATCTGTTACCACCGATGTAAAAATGGATGATCAAGACAATGGTCAAGTTGAATATTCTACCCGTTACTTGCATTCCCAACAATTGCATCATTAATGTTTATGAAGAAGGTGACTGCATTCCCCCACACATCGACCATCATGATTTTGTGAGGCCTTTCTGCACGGTCTCGTTCATGAGTAAAAGCAATATTCTATTTGGAAAAGAAATCAATATAGTCGGCCCTGGCGAATTCAGAGGAGCTGTGGAGATTCCTCGTCCAGTTGGTTCAGTACTTGTCCTGAAGAGCAACGGTGCAGACGTTGCCAAGCACTGCATTCCAAGAGTGCGACACCGTTAGGTATCTGTAAACTTCCGCAGAATGGACGACAGTAAAATACCGTATGGATTCCAGCAGGACCCAAAATTGGAGGAGTTATTTCCATACAAGCTATGAGAAAGTTGTACCTCTAAGTACATGCAAAGGAAACTCTTATCCTGGAGCATGACTTAGAAGGTTTGCTTGATCAGGAGCTCAACATACCTGGTACAAAGGGTTCACTTCCTTTCTTTTAACAGCATCACATGTATCTGATTTATGCAGTCTACAGTGTATTCATATCATGAGATTATTCTCAATGTATTTCAGCATGAATTACATGATGTACCTTTTGAGGCATTAGCCAATGTCTGATTTATGTCATCCCTCTTTGGGGCAAATTAAAGGAAATTTCTCTCAAATTGTGCCTTTTTGTCAGTTTCCTTTTGTGCGATGGATGAAAGCCGCGAACTATGCGATGGTTCAGAATTTCAATGAACAAAGAATGAAACAACAAATCTTCAGCAACAAAATAAAATACAAATGAAAAATAATCATAAATGAGTGAATAACAAAACAAATTTCTTTTAAAAATCAACTTATCAAAATTAAAACTTTAAGAACACATTTTTTGAAAAATTAAATGTGATGAAAACAACAAGAAAATGAAATGAACCTGCTGAGTGGATGCTTCCATTTTCGGAATTTCGTACTGTTTGTGCGCACAGCACAACCATCGTTATCTACCTCAAATCTCTTCGCATCCCCGTAGAATTTTGCATTCTGCATAAAACTCCACAAAGCTCTACAAATCTTGTTTAACAAAATCAACATTTCCACATGACACACTTCTGCAAACTCAACACCACAAGCTCTTTGTAAATTTCAAATCACATCTTCAAATCAGTACCTAAATCCTGATTCTCACATTTCGAGGTCGATACCTAAATTTTGACTCTCTCCTAGAATTGATACCTACATTTCAATTCTCTCATCTTCGGAACTGATACCTACATTTCAATTCTCTCATCTTCGGAATTGACACCTACATTTCAATTCTCTCATGTTCGGAATTGATACCTACATTTCTATTCTCTCATCTTCAGATTGATACCTGCATTTCAATTCACTCACCTTGAGATTAATACCTACATTTCAATTCTCTCATCTTCGGAATTGATACTTACATTTCAATTCTCTCATCTTCAGAATTGATACCTACATTTCAATTCTCTCATCTTTGGAATTGATACCCACATTTTAATTCTCTCATCTTCAGATTGATACCTACATTTCAATTCTCTCATCTTCGGATTGATACCGACATTTCAATTCTCTCATCTTCGGAATTAATACCTACATTTCAATTCTCTCACCTTGGGATTGATACCTACATTTCAATTCTCTCATCTTCGGAATTGCTACCAACATTTCAATTCTCTCGTCTTCGAAATTGATAACTACATTTCAATTCTCTCATCTTGAGATTGATACCTACATTTCAATTCTCTCATCTTCGGAATTGATACTTACATTTCAATTCTCTCATCTTCAGAATTGATACCTACATTTCAATTCTCTCATCTTTGGAATTGATACCCACATTTTAATTCTCTCATCTTCAGATTGATACCTACATTTCAATTCTCTCATCTTCGGATTGATACCGACATTTCAATTCTCTCATCTTCGGAATTAATACCTACATTTCAATTCTCTCACCTTGGGATTGATACCTACATTTCAATTCTCTCATCTTCGGAATTGCTACCAACATTTCAATTCTCTCGTCTTCGAAATTGATAACTACATTTCAATTCTCTCATCTTCGGATTGATACCTACATTTCAATTCTCTCATCTTCGGAATTGATACCTATATTTTGGAATTGATACCTACATTTCAATTCTCTCATCTTCAGATTAATACCTACATTTCAATTCTCTCATCCCTCTGTCAAGGAAGATATTATCTGATTTTTCCAAAGTCAGAGAAGGTTCCTATACAGAGATCCATATTTTTCAAGTTATTCCACATTATTTATTAAAAATAATCATGGAAATTAGCATATTGATTAGAAAATCCTAAGAAAATTTTGGAAAGTCCACCATGACTAGAGAAACCTTTAGAAATAATTTCATTGGTCAATTCATTTAAAATACCCTTAAATTTTACAAACACCAAATCACTAAGATAATAAATTTTGGAAAATATAAACATTTAAATGACTTGATTTTTTATCTTCAGTGTGGTTTATGATCCAGAGAACTCATCATAAAAATTTCAAAATATTTTGAGTTCATTCGATAACTTAAATTGATTTTTAAAGATAAATATAACTTTTGACAATTAAATAATTTTTAAAAAATCAAAATAAAACTAAAAAAATTATGAAACTTAGTTTTTTGAGTTCTTTGTGATCAAGGATGTTTTATAAAAATAAAATTATCTTTAAAATAAAAAAA
>JXCR01139683.1:0-17491 GCA_002079205.1 Phalaenopsis hybrid cultivar | reverse complement strand
TTTAAATAATTAAAAATTCATAAAAACCACAAAAATAATAAAACTCATGGAAATATTCTAAATTGCTTCCTAATCACTTAGGAACAATTAAAATATTTTTCATAGTAAATAAAGATATTGAATTTTAAAGCTTAAAAATAACTTTTAAAAGGCTAAAAATAAGTTTTTTGAATTTCAAAGCTTAAAAATAATTTTTAAAGGCTAAAAATGAGTTTTCACTAAAATAATTTCAATAAATCAAAGAAAAATAAAAGAATTATAAAATTTGTTCCTCTGAGTCCTCTGACTTTAGGGAATTTTTTCAAAAATACAAAAATTAATTTTCACCACTTATAATATTTTATTTTTATTAAATAACCCAGAAATTGAAATAATTCTAATAAATCACAGAGAATTCAAAAAATCATTAAATTTGGTTCAAAGGTTTATCTAGTCTAGGTCTACCTTTAGTAAAAATTTTAAGGGAAGAGAATTCACCTTGGTCAAGTTAGGAATTTTCTTTGAAAAATCTTTTTTTGCATTAAAATAATTAAATAAATTTAATTAAATTTTGGAAAATCACATTTTCTCTTCTAATGTCTCAATTGACCCATTAATGAGGTAGGATAAAAATGTCAAAGTCATTTAAATTGAATTTGACAAATTATGAGGTGTTAGAGCCTTAAGGGCAAATGTGTAATTTTGGAAATTTAGCCTTAATTAACATTTAGGCTTAAGTCAAGGAAGGGAATGGGTAACCTCTGATCTTAATCAATTTATTTGATGCTTGAAACATAAGTGGTCAATTGGTAGAAACCAATCCTACTTTCTTAATTAAGTTAATAAATTTTTAAATCATAAAAAATTTGGAAGTTTATTAAAATTAAATGATCCTGGACTTAGGGGTATGACTTTTGAAGTCAATAATTAATCAATTTAATACCCCTATTTTGATTTTCAAATAAAATCCAAATCATGAATCATGACCACTTAAGGTTTAACCCTTTTCAAAACTAATTAAGACACTCACCTAGGCCTTAAAGGGCTCAGTGGTGAGTTAGGCTAAATCAAAATTGACTAAATGAGGATTAGAGAAATAAACATAATTAAATCAAACATCCTTGAAACACCACTAAACCCAATTAAAAATTTGGCTAAGTGTTCGAATTACACTAACTTCCCCTTCGAGGGAATTCACTCACATAATTTTCAAATTAAATGATAAATGATAATTACCCCTTTCTTAGGGATAATTGAGACTTCAATGTTCACTGAGCATTAAGGGTATTTATAGGATGAATTATTAAGCAAGATAATAAGTTTAAAAAATACTTGGGATTTTCCACCAGGTAGCGAGAAAGTAGCATGGACCTGCTTCTTTCTCCAGATCTGTTGGACATCTCGGAGATCTTCTAAACTTAATCTATCCTGCTTGATAAAGTCATCCTTAATTAAACTTCTAAGGACCCACCAGATATGACATAGGGTTAGGAAAATTATCAGAACTCTACTTTTCCTGCTCTTCATAAATGCCCTCACATGCATTTTTAAGTTTCAGGTAGTGGAACGAGAAGACTCGTGAGGTACAATTTTACAATTTATAGTACATCTTTTTTCTACCTTTTCCTTACATGTTTCATGCTTGCATTTACCTACATAAACTTGCATGTTAACCATAACCATAACTCGAAACCAAAATTAAAATCAACCAAGATAAAACTCACTGCCACAACATTAAAAATATAAAATAACTCAAAATTTAATCACAAACATCACACAAAACCATAACTTCAACTAAATTAAGATGTTTCTATCGGATGATTGGGAATCCCTCGGAGGAGGTAACCTACAATTGCTAACAAGGCTTTCCACGGTTTAAATGAAATTATGGAACTCATTAAGTTGAGTTTAGTAAGTTCATTTGGACTAATTGAATCAAATAGAAAATAGTGGTACCGGAAAGAGGGAACCATAGGATCACATTTGGACTAAGTGAATCCAATAGAAAATAGTGATGCCGGAACGAGGGAACCGTAGGACCCATCATTTGGACTAAGTGAATCCAATAGAAAATAGTGATGCCGGAAAGAGGGAACCGTAGGATCCTAATTTTGGACTAAGTGAATCCAATAGAAAAAAGTGGTGCCGGAATGAGAGAACCGTAGGATCCTAACTCGACACTAAGTGAATCCAATAGAAAGTAGCGGTGTCGGAACGAGGGAACCGTAGGATCCTAACCGGTGTTCACCCTAATCAACTTTAACATGCCCCCATAAAATTTAAAGAACTTCAACCATAAGGCCACCTGATTTGACATAACTTTAATATGCCCTCTATAAAATTTAAAGAACTTCAACCATAAGGCCACCTGATTTGATATTATAACAATAGTGATGCTGGAACGAGGGAACTGTAGGATCCTAACCGGTGTCGCTCTAATCAACTTTAATACGTAGTGGTGTCGGAACGAGAGAATCGTAGGATCCTAATCGGTGTCCCTCTAATCAACTTTAATATACCCCTCCATGAGGGAACCGTAGGATCCTAACCGGTGTCGCTCCAATCAACTTTAATATGCCCTCTGTAAAAATAAAGAACTTCAACCATAGGGCCACCTGATTTGATATTATAACTTGACACACTAGATAACTCTAACTTGTCGCGGCAAGGAGCTTAGGACTAGCATGGTGGGCAGCACGACCATCTTNCTTAATATAAACCCTATTTAATCCTTTATATTAAATAGGGGAACTTATCGGCAAATACAAAGGTTTCGGAGACCATACGGACGTCATGCTTTCCTTAGTTTATTTGATCGAGCCTCATCCTCAAGTCTCGTGTTTATCCTTTGGGATGTTAGTTTATTTGAATGAGCCTCATCCTCAATTCTTGTGTTTATCCTTCGGGATAGATACAGAGAGGTACAAAGCTCTTTCATTTTAAACTATGAAAAATATGGGGTCAGTTTTATTTCATACTTCAACGTCCTTACGAAGCGGGCGACGGGATTTTGATTCCGGTGACCGATAGCTTCTTACGGGCAACTCCCCTCCAACCCCGAAATAACACCGACATTGCCTCTTGTGGCGTCTTTCTTAAGTGTGTGATTTATGTGTTTTCCTTTAGTAAAATTCACACAGATACCAAGATCAGTAAAATCCAATTCATTAAGGATTTCATTCTTTACTAATCTTTTAATTCTTACTTTGGATATATGACCCAAACATTTATGCTACAAATAAGCTGAAATTTCATTCATAAAACCATGTTTAGTACAATATTATGATACAAAGTCATCAAAGTCTCAGAGAAAAGTGTTATCAAGTTTAAGCTTATATAGGTCATCACGAAGAATATCAGAACCTATGAGATGATTGTGTTTAAACAAACTGAAACAACCATTTCAAAATTTAAAGGAGTATCCAATAGAATCAAGTTTAGACAACAAAATAAAATTACGAGAAATAGAAAGGACATAAAGTGTTTCAAAAAGATCTAAATGAAGTCCAGTATCTAAAATCAACTGAAAGGTTCCATTAGCTTCAACGGGTGCTTTGACTTGGTTTTCCATGAAGACAAACTTTTCATTTGTGTTTATGATTTAGGTTGTAAGGAATCCCTGCATCATTTTAGAAACATGAGTGGTACAACCACAATCAATCCACCATGTATTATAAGGAACTTTTGCCAAATTTGATTCGAAACATACAGAAACACAAGCTTTAACTTTATTTTCAAACCTGACTTTGCACTTTTTTGACACTCACTTTGATAGTGTCCAGGCTTTCTATAAAAGTGACACTTAATTCCTTAATGTTCTTCTATGTAAATTGTAGCAGATTACACATTAATCTTTAGTGTTCCTTGCTTGCTCTTTCCATTCTTCTTTCCATGTTTATTTACAGCTCTTCTTTGGTGACTCGTAAGATTAATGGTGTGAGTTGCTCCTTTTTGAAGCCTTGTTTTCTCTTGAATGTNAGCCTTGTTTTCTCTTGAATGAGCATACAATGTAGTTCATTCACATTCCACTTATCTTTCATAATGTTGTAGTTCATGTGAAATAAAATATACTCACAAGGAAAGGAGTAATTGCACAAGAAATTTTTCACGCACTTCCATTCCCAGAGTCTTAAGTCTTGCTGGTATGTTCTTCATTTCAATGACATGCTCATACATAGTATGAGAACCATCAGATTTCAAGTTGGTTAACGTACTCAATAGTGTCACAGCAAGAGACTTATTAGCAGAGTCAGACTAAGAACAATTCTTAGCAAAGTTCATAAATTCCTTAACACTTTCAGTGTTAGAAAATGTACACTTTATGTTGTTTGCTACAATCATTCACATAAACATTAAGCTTAATCTGTTTGATTTTTTCCCAAGCTTTATAGAAAGATATTTGCTCAACAGTGCTAGAATAAGTAAGAGCAGGGGGTTTCTCAGTTGTGAGTGGCAAATCAAGATCCAAAACATCAAGGTGGAACTCAACTTGCTCACGTCATTCAGAGAAATTAAGCCCATTGAAAGTTTGAACATATGTAGCTTGCGAATGAAGAGAAACAGTAGTTACTGCAAATAATAAAATATGCTCGTACATTAATGCTTCAAACCATAAACTTACATAGATATTCATATAAAATCAAGTTAAAATAATAATCATAATAATAATAATGTATTGAAATCTCCTTTAGGTGATTGAACAATACACGATAATAATCATCATTGATGTTTGACTTAAATTTAATATAATTGATAATCATTTATACACAAATTAGACATGTTTATTATCTTTGGATTTATAAACATATCTTAACTAAGTATATAAATAGTCTACAATTATATTCAAAGATTATAAATCAAATAATCAACATTTGAGTGATCTAAAAATATTTTATAATCAATAAATTTTAATATTTTTGTAATGAGATGTTAAATTATTTCATAACAAGCATCACATAGTCGTGAGTAATTGAATTTATTTAATTTGACATCTATTAAACTTATTAATTTGGTCGCTTTGGTGACTAATAATTTAAACACAACATAGATATCAAATAAATAATATTGTCAATCACATCAATTCACTTTAGTATTTGTGATATAATTTAAAATCTAATTCAGAGTGAAAATTTAATACAATTAACAAAAATAAAATTATATGAAAAATCCTAAATTTAGTAATCAACGCTCTCATACAACATGTTAAAAATTCGTGTTTGAACTTTATGACACAAATTCCAAAAAATACATAATAGTCAAGATCTTTTAAACTCACGATTTTTACATATCTATAATAAAGTAACACATACCTGCATTCATGATGATAAAATTTTATCTTGAAGAAATTTGATCTTGAAGAAATGGAGTTTCTCTTTCTAATCCCTTGAAACTTTCTGTACTTTCTGATGGAGGAAAATGAACGAGGTGTGTTAGGAAGAAAGAGAACCCATTATCTAAATCATGCTCTATTTAATCACCATCCATCAAAGGGGTTACAAACCAATATAATTTATGATAATTTAATCAATTAATTGATTTTATTATTATTATTATTATTATTATTATTATTATTATTATTATTATTATTATAATAATAAATTACATAAGTTAGTAACCTTTAGGGATTACACGAGTTATAAAATTAATATCATAAGTTATCATATGTTACGACATAAGTTAAGAGTTAAGATAATTAATAACACAAGTTATCATGAGTTACAAAAATAAATATTGTAAGTTATCATAAGTTATTACATAAGTTATGAGTTAAGAAAATTAATAACTTAAGTTATCAAAATAAATATAGAAAGTTGTCATAATTTATGACTTAAGTTATGAGTTATGAAAATAAATAAGTTAAGTTATCAAAATAAATCTCATAAGTTAATACAATAAATGTGAGCCATAAATAAAAATATAACATACACACCCAATCCATTCCCCCCACCCCACCCCAACCCCCTCTCATCAGTGTCATAGCTTTCTTAAAGGGTATCAAGGCAAGATTCTTGCATTAGGTTTACTCGCCTCAAGGAGATCATATTATAGCAAACTGAGTTATGTATAAAATTTTTGAATGGTATTCTCTTTCTTGAGCTTGTCTATTTTATTCAATTTATAGATTTTATTATATGAAACTTGGTTCAAGGTATGTATTCCTTGTAAATTAAATTTGATAATGACTTATATGTAGATATTCCCTTTAATGAATATATTAATAAAGAATGAGAACTTACATAAATAATTCTCCTAATGCCTAAACTTACTTTTCTGCACGTTAAAATCAAAATATTATATTTGCATTTCAACTTATAAAACTAGTAAAAAAATTTTGAACTAAGTTTGTATCACTTGAGGATATAAATGAAGTTAAGCAATCCAATATTAATATCCTCCTTCATGAATATGAACTTTCTCTATTCATTCAAATAAGAGCATTGCTAACATATATTCACACATTAGGAAAATTATTCTTTACATGATCTTAGTAAAATTATTCCTTACATGCCTTTAATTTTCACTTTTGACCATGCAAGTTGCATTCTCCTTTAATATAGGCTATTGGAGTATAGATTTTTGGTAGAAAAGCAGGGAAACCAGCGTTATTTTCATGTAGAAAAGCAAGCTCATCAAAACCGGCTCTTATTTTGAAAACAACTCAAAAGTAAGCAGATTATTATAACATCAAGTCATTAACACAACAAACATGATACAAACCAGACTCATAAACATAAAACATAAACATATATGCAAGCATAATATATGGAGATATTTAAACAAGTCTTTGACCAATATGTCACTCGATTAGAAGAAGTGATGCTTTTTCTTCCCCTCGGCTTCCTCTTCATCTTCCTTAACCTCCTTCTTCTCGTGGTGCTCATGGAAAGCATAC
The DNA here is from genome assembly GCA_002079205.1 of Phalaenopsis hybrid cultivar. Classification (NCBI taxonomy): domain Eukaryota; kingdom Viridiplantae; phylum Streptophyta; class Magnoliopsida; order Asparagales; family Orchidaceae; genus Phalaenopsis; species Phalaenopsis hybrid cultivar. The sequence goes on along the minus strand of JXCR01139683.1, from coordinate 10,620 downwards.
CCACCGGAAGTCACCCCCACGACTGCTGCGATCTCCTCTTCTACCTTGTGCCTGTGTGCGTGCTCCGGATGCTTCTTTGTCTCATGCTTCTCATACTGTCATTAATTTTTCACAAATAATCAGTATCAATTTTTCTGTAATTTAAAAATGCAAAATAGAATATATTGCTCAAGATATTCTTCCTCAATACGCACAAGTTAACATGTATAAAATTCACTTGTATGAGGGATTATAAGCTGTTGATAATAATCGCTTAAAGTAAAATTTGAACGTAGCTGGATGCGATAAATCTAGGCTCAAATCCAAGATTTATAATAATTAGACAAAGAGCTAGAATATTTATGTAAGTGGTTAATAAATCAAATGTTTAAGAAACAGTTAATAATCCGATTAGCAGTTAATTCAATTTTTTTAAAAAAAAAATCCACTAATTTTTAGAAATACTGACAAAAAAAAAATATTAAAAATAACTATTACTATCATTAGCAGCTAATGCTTCCAGCAGCCCTCCAAAACCAAGTAAAAATAAAACATAAGTTATTTAAACTTATTAAACGTGCTTTAATAAAGATTATAGTATGAACAAATCAGAAAAATACCAAATAAAAATAAAGTAATTCCATACTTCCTCTAGATCTCCTAAAGTTGTACAAATCCCGAATTTTATAGCCAAACAGTTCAAAAATTTTGTCGGCTTTAAGAATCTGGCTTCAAATTCTTTTGAAATATACTTCCAATTACACTTCTATCAATACTCTACTTGGGTAGATTCGCTAAAGTTGAATTTATTAAAATCATACCTTCAACCGGGTTTCAATCTCAAGTTACAAGCACCAGCACATTAGACTCATTTCATATTCCGTTAGGCCAGATCATTAAGAAATATTATACGGCCAATTATAAGTTTTTTGGTTGGCTGAGGTGCTTGGCCCCGTAGAGAGAAGGCTTTTAAGAAATTTCAAAAAGCAATTTATTTTAATTTAGATTTTGTCATACAACATTTTAGAAGGACCTAAAAGCTTTTCAAAATTAAAACTTCTGTAACATTTGAAACTATTTTTATTTAAAGCAGCAGAAAATTAAAAACCATCGTGATAATATTTTATTTTTGAATAGCTAGTTATATATATATATATATATATATATATATATATATATATATATATATATATATATGCGTCGTTTACTCAGATCAGTTGGTCAAACATCTGTTTGTCAGTTGTATGTCCCCTCTGATCTGAGGTTAGATTCCCCTGAGTGTAGGGTGCAGTACTCAAATCCTTAGGAGCTTAGGGGCATAAAAGATGATCGGAGCTTGTATAATAACTTCTGGTGATCCCTTTATATATATATATAAAGACTTTCAAGAAAATATGTGCATATATGTTTATAGGATTTTGTTTGCCAGCCCGCTTTGGCCTGTTCTCTATAGTTTCAATGTTTTGCTAGATTTTTTATCTGAAAAGTTGTGCGTAAGGGATAATATGTGCGAGGTTACACCCTCATGGTGACAGGTTACACCCTCATGAGAAAGTTTTTTTTTTTTTTTTTTGCCTTAGTTATACCATCAACTATTATATCATCAATAAATGCATAGTTTAGTTCGATTTTATAATTTAATAGTTTTTCTTTTTAAATTTAAATTTAAAGGTATAAATTTACGAATCATCAATCTTTCATATTTTTATTTATTTATTATTTGAGCACGTGTTCCACAAAGTTGGCAGGTATTTTTGTGTTGCGAATACTACGTGTAGTTCAATATTTTTTATGTTTCTTTTCCTCAACATCCATATTAGTATTATTAGAAAATAGAACTGAAAACTATTTTAAGNTATTTTTTATGTTTCTTTTCCTGCAACATCCATATTAGTATTATTAGAAAATAGAACTGAAAACTATTTTAAAGAAGGATTTAATTGCTTATACCAGAGCAAAAGCACCTGCGGCGAGGGCTCCCGCTTCGCCCAAGTGTTCCCTGTGCTTATGCTCCTTCTTCTCCTTCTCGTAGTCAATGTTACTCTCCTCGGTCTTTTGCGAGGAGTAGCCACCACCGGAGCCATACCCTGTGTCATCGGAGTAACCGCCTCCGCCGGCGCCATATCCTATGTTCTCAGAGTAACCACCATCTTTGCCATATCCAATATTATCAGCGTAGCCACTAGCTCCTCCAGAACCGGTGCTATCTTTGTCACCACCTTCCGGACCAAAACCGTCGCCGGCGGATTTATAATATGTCTGCTGGCCGTAGCCCTCCACTCCCCCTGTCGGGTAATTGACCTCATCGAAACGCTTCTCCTCCTCCTCCTCCTCCTTGTGGCGGTGGCCGAAGTGGTGGTGGTGGTGCTTCTCCTCAGACATTGGATTAAGGATCAAATGTTAGTTTTGGATAAGAAAACTTTTAGGTGAAGTACTAATGGCTTGAGCAGATGGAACGCTATTGGTGACGAATTTATAGTAGGAGACAAAAGAAGATTTGGGATGGACGGTTGTGATTTGATAGATAAGGATTGGAAATGCTTGTAAAATGATGGTATTTTGTGTGGCTATCTGGCTGCCGCACAGGCGTATAATATCTTGGGCTAATCTTGAACAATAAGTCTCGATAAAAATTTATTTTAAGTTAAGATAAAATCATTAAATTGAATATGTGATTGTCTAGAAATGGCATGAAAGACAGAGATAGATGCTTCATGAAATATTTTCCTTATTATTTATGGGGATGATAATACAATGGTGATATTATATTTTTACCCACATTTATAGGAGATTTGTACTAAGGTATTTCTGATATTTTACAAATATGCTCATATTATCATGATGTCTCTTGGTTTGATCATCTAAATTTGGATTACTCATATCGATAAGGTTAGCTTGATCGGTTAAGCTGGGTCTGAAGGATTCAATTGGTTGATCCAGCTTGTTTGACTATTTTTGATCCCTGTCAAGGAATCTTCAGGTCTCCCCTAGTGGTCAAAGATACTTTGTTGAACTTGCTCTTCCTTTGGATCAGCTTAACGACTTGATAAGCTTTCGCACTAAGCCAACTTTTCTATAGCAGATGGCTTAGATGCTTTCTTGCCGTTTCTGATCGAACGGATTATAATTGGATCACCTTATCTTCTTATTTGCATTTTGACTCAGTTGGTTTTAGCCTAGAGGCTTGGCTTATTCAGTCTGTTGGGCGTCACAATCACCTTGGATAGGATCATCTCTATTATACTCTTCTCTTACGGAATGTTAGATCTATTTAAGATCTACACAGACTCTTTTTTGAGGTATATATTTAAGTTGATTTATTTTCTTTCTTGAAAGTGACACTCCAACAGGCATAGGAGAATTTAATGTAAAAGTAGTCACATTCAGTTTTAATTGATGGTTCATTGACTAATCTAACTTTATTATGGTGCCTTTGATTTTTTCAAATAGGGTTTATGGACTACTTCCTATTCCTAGTTTACTCCATACCTTCCATTGTTTGATTTGGTTGGCTTTCACTTTTCAGACGCAACGACGAACAAACTGTTGAAGTCACAGGCTGACATTCCACCAAGAGGCAGATTTGCTCTATCTTTGAAAAATCAGAAGGATAAGACCAAATTAAATGTGAAAAGAGAAAGAAATCATCGTAAATAAAAAGAATATTGCACAAAGACTGTCAGATTTGGTGGGACCCTTTGATACAATTCTTGACACAAAATCAAAGAAAGTTCAGCATGTCGATTCAGACTTTGATCCAATTGTTCAACAACACTTTAAAACCCAAGACCCTCCAAGTGACCAAATCACTTAAATATCATCTAGCGTGCATCTGTCAATTTCCCTAGTGCTCTATGGTCAGCCTGTCATGTCATTTACAATATTTGAGTTGAATCAAATCATAGGTATGAGGGGCTTTGGTCATATATGTGCTGACTAATTTCTTTTAGCCTTTTTTTATTTTATGATGACTCTTGGTGCATATGATCCAGCTCTAGAATTAGATGAGGGTTCAATCAGAGCATCAGTAATCACAAACCAGATTCAAGGTAGAGGTTGTAAGATCTTGATATTCTTAATTTAAAGTGAATCAGACTAACTAAGTCAGTTTAAGTCTAGAGAGGAATTTCTACGAAGGAGGTTGTTTCTGTTGAAGCATGCGTTGACCGAAACCACTTCTAATCCTCTTGTAAAATATTCACATTCTGACTTTCTGAGCATTCTTTGTGTAATATAAGTTTTATTCTGGAATAATTTTTTTCTTACCTAATTTCTTATGTTACTGCGGCTCGATTGGTAACACAATACATAAATGGTTGTCTAATTTCTTTTTTTCTTTGTCTGGTGGTTATATATAGATATATATGTATATATATATATATATATATAATTAAAAGGGCAACTCATGGTTCCTTACGCGTTAATAAAGAAAAAGGGGTACAAAATTTGGGTGGGATAGTGGATCCCAAACTAAAAAAAAAACAAAATACATCATGTTCCTAAAGGTTCCACTATCCACGGTACAACTACACGCAAAAAAAATAAAAAAAATACATGTAAACCCTCAAAATTTATACAAAAGAGTAATGTGTACCCAAAAATTACATGTATACCAAAACCTATGGCAACTTTAGTAGAGGAGAGCAAAAAAAAAGTTAAAAATGCAATGTCCAGTGGGATCAGCAACAAACTCCGACTGCATTCAATAATGAATTTCCCTGCTAAGACATAGTTAGGCTGCAACATACAATGCTTGTCAAACAAGTTAAAACAGTAACAACAATAATGGCAATGAATAGAAGTGTGCATAAGTATCTTGTATCCACTGAGTATAGTCTCTCAGGATCCAGAGAAACCATGAAGACAATATGGAAATTACATTCAATCACATAAAGCCCAGTGTGGCTTTAAGCAAAATTGAGTACTGTCGTATAGGGTCGAACCTGCTAATTGCATACTAGTGTCCAACCAATGCAATCTAGGCCAAAAATGTTGTCCAATCATCATCCAAACTAGAAACATTAATATGAGGCAGTAAAAACCAAAATTAGTAAAAGACCCCTATCAGCAGCAGAGAAGTGCAGTTAACATATAAAAAACAGCTACACCACTTAATTCCTGACCCACGAAGAAATCCCAATCACTTAAAACCAAATTTCCATAATAGAGCCTAGACCAAAGCAGCCTTCCAGCAAACTTCCAAAAAGCCCTTAAAAAATAAAAAAGTTTCAAAACACTAGAACTATAAATGATAGCAGCTGAGCAATTAACCAGTCCAAAAGTGCAAACCAAGCAAACCAGGTTAAACTGCCCAAGCCAACATCCACCTTCCTTCCATAAATCAAAGCAACAAAAACTGGCATAGTAAACACGAAATAGAGAAACAAAAATCCAAAAATATAGGAAGCAAAAGTAACCGATGATTAAGGTTTTCCTATTGAACACCTCAATAGTCCTGGCCAAATAAAAGAACCAGCAACAATAACCATTCTGCACAACCTGATTGTAATTACAACACAGCAAATCCAGGAAACAAAAAATTATGCATTCCAATATAGCCAACGGCAGTCTCATGTTACTCGAATAGGAGCCAATATAAAGAGGTAGCAGATTAAAATCAAAATAAGGGGCATCCAAGTCACTTTTAATAAGTTTATGCAATAAAGGGGGAGGATTATCCCAAAGAGTAGCACTTGACATCGTCAATTTAGCCAGGCAATACAAGATTGGTTTCCCTCTCTATAAGTAAATGAAAAAGTATATTTAGTGTTGCCTCTCTATAATTTTCCAAATTCTTCTCAGTCAAGATATGATATACCATGGTGGTTTGAGCTTAGCCACAAGAATGTTAAACATTGTTTCAGAATCTGTTTCCAGTACAATGCCATTATGATTAAGAGAGGAAATAATTTGAAGTGCAGGAAGCACAACAATAGTCTCTGCCTTAAGAGGAGAATTAGCAATGCAAGGTGAAGCAAAATAAGTAATGCACTTACTAGAAGCATCTTTGATCAGCCCTCCCATACACGTATAAGCATTAGAATAACTCTCATCAATATTAACTTTAAACCATCCATGAGAGGTGACATCCTATACAATGAAAGACTTCCAAACAAACAAATTCTCATTAATGATGTTTCCCTTCAACTCAAATTTTTGCCAAAGCAGATTTTTTTCATGTAAATGAGAACTAGAGTAACCAAAAGTGCCCCACCTCTGAAAGCCTTCAAAACTTATTTAAGAAAGGATATATTGTTCCTCATCTTCTATAATGGAAAGAGTGACAGTGGGCTTCCAAAAAACCCAAAATTTGTTGTTAAAATTGTAGTTAGAACAATAACCTTTGAATTTATTAAGGATTCTATGTTTATTAACATGAACCGATGGTTCCAAAATAGCAAAAATGAGTAATTTCTGAACCATACAAAGATTTTGAGCATATTAAGGGAGTTATGGTCCACTACTCCCCTAATATTCCACACCATGTTATTAAACATGATGACGTGAGCCAACTCTTATAGAAGATCTAGTAGAGTTTACCAACTGTTTGACAGTGACTTTTTATATACCTAAAAATACAAGAATTTGACACCACTACTAGAAGATTTAAACCCTCGGCAATGATGCCAAAAACTTGATGCAACTTTTAATATGCAAGAATTTATGAACCCAAATTTATATATTTATAATGATTTTGTAAAGTCACAATTTCAAACGCAAGTATACGTATCGCTCAAGTAATACAGGGCTCTAGTGGAGTCCCGTTTATTGATACCACAGGGAAGCGAGGTAAGAGGTCCTTAGTCAAATCATTGTTTACTACAATTAGTCCTTAGTTTTGAATATCGATTAAAATGATGTTTTATCTAGCAACTGCTCCTAAATGCAAGTGTTAAATGTAAAGATAATAATCGTAAAATGATGTTTTATCTAGCAACTACTCCTAAATGCAAGTGTTAAATGTAAAGATAGTAACCAAAATGATGTTTTATCTAGCAACTACTCCTAAATGCAAGTGTTAAATGTAAAGATAGTAACTGTTAGATCCCACAGGGAAGCGAGGTAAGATGTCCTTAGTCAAATTCTAATCAACTTCAATTAGTCTTTAGTTTGGAATGTCAATTGAATTATGTTTTATCTAGCAACTATTCCTAAATGCAAGTGTTTGTAAAGATAGTAACTATAACTAAATGCAAATATTAATTCTAAAGATAACCCTTTTTGGATGTATTGGTTTAGAGAATTTTGAGATATTAAAAACTAGTATTATTATGTAATGAATTAGATAATGTAAAAGAATGAGATGCATTAAATATTGCATGTGCCAAATAGGAGCAATCCTATTCTTTACCCTTTGGTCTAGACATAAAGGGCATTGATTAATCCTATGCTTGTTTACTGAATCCGTGGCTAGGCTGGGAAAATACAGGCTCTCACTTCGGAGCTCCCACGTTCTCCTCGCCCNATGGAATTAAAAGTTTATTATTTTTGGTAACGTCCATCATTTCACACCTCTCCTGAACATTCATACAATCTTCTTTAAACAACATTTTAGACTCATCATGAAAGCCCATTTCAATATCATCTATTGACTTACTCTCAAAACTTTTCTGGAAATAGTTTTTACTTAGATAATCAATTTCCTCCATCTGAAAACAATCATCATTATTTCTCTCAGCAGGATATTTCATATCTTTTAAAACATCGAAAGTGGTTTCATGATCATTAATATTCTTAGTTAACTTTCCTTTTTGCACATCTGTCATAGCTTGTCTAGTAATAAGAAAAGGTCTACCCAAAATAATGGGAATATCTTTATCTTCCTCCATATCTAATACAATAAAGTCCATAGGAAAGATAAATTTATCCACTTTAACAAGCACATCTTCTATAATCCCGTTTGGATAAATGATAAATCATCAGTTAAANGACCCGACCAATACTTTTCGGACGTTTAGCAAGGTGGTCAATGATTTTATTGCAATTTGATATAACTTTTGTCCCCCTCCGTGCTATCAAGGGAAAGATTTTAGCGGATTTTCTCGCTGCGCACCCACTACCAGCTTGGTCCTCTCTTAAAGACGAGTTACCAGACGAGCAAATACTACAAATGGAATTTTCGAGTGCGCAACGCTGGGAAATGTACTTCGATGGTGCTTTGTCGGCCAGGAAAGACAAGGGATCAGGCACAGTTATAAGGCAGGGATCAGTTTGATCTTTATTACGCCAGATAAGGGTATGTTGAGGTTCTTATACCACCTGACAGAGCCGTGCACTAACAATGAAGCAGATTATAATGCTTTAATCACCGGATTGGAATTGGCAAATTCAATGGATATAACAAAAATTTTTATGGTGACTCTCAACTTGTCATCCAGCAAGTCGCCGGACAATACAAAATTCTAAAACCAAGCTTAACTCTCAACTTGTCATCCAGCAAGTTGCCGGACAATACAGAATTCTGAAACCAAGACTAGCAGAGTACCATCAGTACACAATGAAGCTGTTGGAGCAGATTCCTGAGGTGACTTTTTATCAGATTTCTCAAGGAGATAATGCTCATGCTCTAGCAAAACTTGCTAAGGAAATGGTGCGTCCCCCGGAGGATTCCATCGAAGTCACGGTGCAAGGAAGACAAGTCTTGTCGNACAAAGATGAAGATTCAGAAGAATCACAAAAAGGAGGCCAGACAACTCCTCTTCAACAACCTTCTACCACTCCATTACAACGAGTTGGTGGAGGTTCTTCTAGTTCATGCACCCAAGGTCGAGGTCGGGAACGCGGACAAGGAAAGATCAATTTAATTGTTGAGCGGACTAGGCCAACTATCAACATTGGTGATGAAGACAATTCTGAAGATGAAATAATGATAAAAAAGCAGAAGAAACCTCAGTATGAGATATCCCTACAAGATAAATGATCGGATAAACCACTATGTGAATACTATGACCTTTACTCCGATTCTCCCTCAAAAGATCAAGAGTTTAGAGGTCAAGGAAGTTCGTAGTGTTGGTTCAAAGCAGATCAAATTTTACTGTTCTTCTACCTCTACTGAGCTTGAAAAACATGTAAAATTGGATGTTGATTCTAATGAATTAATGGAATTGCCTTTTGGTTACATCTCGCCCTGTGTTCAAAAGTTAATTCAACATGGACACTTACCAAAATAAATGCCAAAAGATAAATTTCTACTTTTTGAAAAACTATGGAATGCTAAAAGTTGAACTCCCAATTCGAAAGAAGGTCTCCAATTTGGTACAGTTGGACCAGTTGATGATTCTAAATTTTGCATGGTTGTTACTAGTAAGTCAGAAGAGGATTGCCTCAATGTGGAGGATGACTCTACTGATCAACCAATAGAAGATGCTCCCCCAAAATTTGAGGAGGAAATTAAATCTACTATAGATGAATTGAAAGAGATTAACCTCGGGACTGAAGAACGACCTCGACCTAAATTTATAAGTTCTCTACTTGATGACGAAGAATCTGCAGAATTGCTCAAACTATTAACAGAATTCAAAAATTGCTTTGCATGGAGCTACGATGAAATGCTAAGGCTTAGCAGAGGTTGCAGTCCATAAACTTGGGGTGGACAAGAATATAACCCCAGTAAAACAAGCTCACAGGAGAACGCGCCTCGAAATAGAACAACAAGTCATCGCCGAAGTGAAAAAGTTGATTGACGCCAACTTTGTTAAAGAAGACAATACCCCACGTGGTTAGCTAATATTGTACCTATTAAAAAGAAAAATGGATAGATCTGCGTTTGTGTTGACTTCAGAGATTTGAAAAAGGCATGTCTAAAAGACGAGTTTCAACTACCTATACCAGAAATGATGGTGGGCTTCGCTTTGACACATGAAATTTTCTCCTTCATGGACGGATCATCGGGATATAGCCAAATCAAGATGGCTCCCGAGGATGCAGCACTTACAGCTTTTAGAACACCAATTGGAATTTTCTGCTACATAGTGATGCCGTTCGGCCTAAAGAACGCCAGAGCAACATATCAGCTTGCAATGACGAAGATTTTTGATGACCTCATTCACAATCAAGTAGAACACTACGTGGATGATTTGGTTATCAAAAGTAAACGTTGACGACCTCATTCACAATCAAGTAGAATGCTACGTGGATGATCTGGTCATCAAAATTAAACAAAAAATAGACCACTTGTATAATTTGAGGATCGTGTTTGAACGGTTACGACGATATGACCTTAAAATGAATCCCTTAAAGTGCGTCTTTGGTGTTACCTCTGAGAAATTTCTAGGATTCGTTGTCCGTCATCGGGGAATTGAGATCGACCCGGATAAAATTAAAACTATCTTGGAAATGCCTCCCCCTAAAATCTTGAAGCACCTACGTTCCTTCTAGGGGATGTTGGCATATCTAAGACGCTTTATTTCTAGTCTCTCAGGTAGGTGTGAGCCTTTCTCGGCATTGATTAAAAATGATGCCAAAATTTTTTTGGAAGAGAAGATCCAGCGGGCCTTTGAGGACGTTAAACAATATTTAATGACACCTCCTGTTTTGGCAGCCCCTATCCTGGGGAAACCGTTAATACTTTATACCGCACCTTTGGATGACTCTCTCAGAGCCCTCTTAGCCCAAGTCAATGATGGGGCAAAGAAAATGCAC
>JXCR01139682.1:9899-23980 GCA_002079205.1 Phalaenopsis hybrid cultivar | reverse complement strand
TAATTACTCTAATCAGGCTTTTACTACCAGCAACCTAAGAGTGTCATGGGTATCTCCCATCAAAATTTGATGAATAGTATCATCGGTTCTATCATCTCTCCTTGTTGAGGATCCTTGAGGTAAGAGATACTATTACAAAATCCCAACTTCGCATCCGTCATTTAGTACACATAAGCAATGTCGTAATCGCCCTTGCCACCTAGACCATAAACTTACACAAGCTCAATGATCCATATGTGGCAAAAATATCCTCAATTCCTTGTAAGGATTTAAGTACCTTATCCAAGACTTAAGCCCTTGAAGATCGGGTATAACTGTAGGACAAGTAGTGTAGGGTATTTCATTGGAATCAGTGTATTGATGGTTCCTGAGGTAAATCTTGGTATATCCCTAAAGTTTTAATGGATATTTTTTTTTAAATAAAGAATATTAGGTTTGAGTGTCCTTCAAAGTGTTTAGAAGGCTATAAAAGTGTTTGGGGATTGACCCTGAACATCTTTTTTTAGAATCTTGTAAGTCGCCTCGAGTTCGTGCAGACTTATTATTTTTGTTGAAATAATCACTCTAAGTTAATTTAGTTATACTATTTTAACAACTGCTCAGTGAAATTTTAATGTTTTAATTAACCCATGAGTGGGATGACATTCATTTGATGTTTCACTTAGAAATTATGTTGGTGAACATCCTTAAAGGCAGGTTAATTTGTTAAGGAATCTTTATTCTTTCAACTGCAATTGGGCTTGTAATGTTTGACAAGTGTTTATGATTAATTGTGTTATCTTTCTAAACCTCATTAGGTGATGTTAGATCGAGCCTAGTCCACTACCAAGCTCATAAGTTCTTATGAGTAGATTTGTAATTTTGGAAAAGAAAAGGTTGAATGAGATGAACTTAATCCTTATTAAAAGATTTTATCATCAATTAATCATTGGCATAGGGCTTCTAATTAGTGAGTTATATCTTAGTAACATAAGCCCTTCACCTTAAGGTCATCCAATTTAATTAACTTCCAAAACAAAATAATTCGTGAAATTACATTTTACCCTTCTAAAGAAAATAGAATTAGTTTGTTTCTATTCTTCAAACCTTTATGTTTCAATCATTTCAGAGAACTAATTATGATCAATGTTTTACCTTTACCTTTTGGTTTGCCCTAAACTGAAATTGAGGTTAAAAAATTCTTTAATTATCACTTTGCCCTTAAGAGTCTCTAGTTCATAATTTCTTAAGTTTTACTCAAATGAATTTGAAACTTTGTTGTTTTCCCACTCATGGGTCCATTAGAATTTTAAAAGAGGATTTATATTTTTTTTATTTTTATTAAATTNCTTTATGTTTCAATCATTTCAGAGAACTAATTATGATCAATGTTTTACCTTTACCTTTTGGTTTGCCCTAAATTTAAATTGAGGTTAAAAAATTCCTTAATTATCACTTTGCCCTTAGGAGTCTCTAGTTCATAATTTCTTAAGTCTTACTCAAATGACTTTGAAACTTTGTTGTTTTCACACTCATGGGTCCATTAGAATTTTAAAAGAGGATTTATTTTTTTTTTTTTTATTAAATGTTTTATAACTATTTTAGTTCAAAAATAGGGAATTTCAAAAATATTTAATTTAGTCAAATAAAATAAACTTTTTGTCCTTAAGAACATTATTTGAGGTTCACTTAGGTTAGAGAACCACAAGGATAATTTTTGTGAATTGTTGAATTATTTTTTAAATTTTTAGAAATTTTTTGNAGTCAAATAAAATAAACTTTTTGTCCTTAAGAACATTATTTGAGGTTCACTTAGGTTAGAGAACCACAAGGAATAATTTTTGTGAATTGTTGAATTATATTTTAAATTTTTAGAAATTTTTTATTAGTTTTGATGAATAAACAAATAGAAAATATATTTTAGTTTTAATTTTTTTTATATATTTTTCATAAGTCTCTCAGATGATAAGGAATTCAAAGAAATAAATTTTCTATTTTTGTGAATTTTATTTTATTTATTGCAATTATTTTATTCACAAATTAAGAATAATACTTTTAATTATATAAAACACCTTATTTCACCATTAAAGATTCACAAACACCTCTTTAAGTTTTATTTTTTATGATTAGGGTGGCATTTAGGATAATTTGGAGTATTTTTTGGTTTTTTGAATCATTTTAAAATTAGAAAATAGCTAAAAATATATATTTTTTTTATNTTAGTTTTGATGAATAAACAAATAGAAAATATATTTTAGTTTTAATTTTTTTTATATATTTTTCATAAGTCTCTCAGATGATAAGGAATTCAAAGAAATAAATTTTCTATTTTTGTGAATTTTATTTTATTTATTGCAATTATTTTATTCACAAATTAAGAATAATACTTTAAATTATATAAAACACCTTATTTCACCATTAAAGATTCACAAACACCTCTTTAAGTTTTTTTTTTATGATTAGGGCGGCATTTAGGATAATTTGGAGTATTTTTTGGTTTTTCGAATCATTTTAAAATTAGAAAATAGCTAAAAATATTTTTTTTTTATTTTAATCTCAATTTTTTTTTCTCAAGTCCCCTCTGGTATAAGGAACACTCCAAATTAGTTTCCATATTTTTCTGATTTTATTTTTATTTATTATAATTATTTTAAACCAAAATTAATATTTACTTAAAAAATACATATTTTCATAAAAAATTATTTTTTAGGCTTCCAAATTTTACAGAAGCCTCATAGGATAATTAATTACAATTAGGCCAACTTTTGTAATTATTTAAATTATTTCATATCTTTCTAATTTTTTGTTATTTTTATTAATTTTAAATAGAAAAAATGGCTTGAAAATTTTATAAATACTATTTTTATTTTTCTTAAGATCCTCTGACCACAATTAACCTACCAAACAAGATTTTACATTTTTCTAACTTTTATTTTATTTTTTATAATTTCTAAATTAAAATAATACCTAATATTTTAAAAATTAGGGTATTTGACCATAGAGATGTCCTCTGACCTTAAAAAAATCAGATAAGATCTCTAAGGTCATCCAAAACAAACCCTCATAATTTCATTTGATTTAAATAATTATTTATTTATTCATGATTTATTTACTCTCTAGAGTATTTAATTTATTTAAAAATAGATAAATGGAAAATATTTTTAATTTTTAGTCCACATTTTTCTCTTCTGTTCACTAAGCACAGTAGTACTTTTATTTTATTTTTATGAATTTTCTACACTAAGATATGTATTTTTAATTTTTTTGTATTTATTTAATTCCAAAATATCCTATTTATCTACTTATCTGAGTCGGCGTTGCGTCATCCTCCGCTTCCCCAAACGTGCATGCACAACATTTGATTGACAACGCTTTACACATCAATTGGCCACGTGTCTCGCAGTTTCCATTTTAAGTCCTCATCCGACGCGATATGTTCTGTCCGTTTGATACATGCGGAGATGGATGGCATATGTTCATTGTCCTCAATCGTCCTAATCTGAGAAACGTCCATGTTCTAGATCTAATATCTCCCTTGATTCTCAACCAAATCACTTAGGGTTTGTTTCTACACTTCATCTATGTGAGGCAACCTATCTATGCGGTCAGTTATGTATGAAATACGAGTTCGCTTCACAATTAATGAAACTAATGCAAGATTTATAGATTTCAAGATATTATTTTTCCTAAGAGGTGAGGCCTCGATTAGGTTGGTTGGAGACGATTGCCTTGGGTCCACGAAGCTACTCGAGGTGTTGCCTTGAGTTTAGACGTAATATAAGTATGATTTTGATCCAAGGGTGACTCGGGCTTAGTCTAGGACTATGTTAGGGTGCTTGGAAGAGGGGGCTTTTGATTGAGGAGATGGTTTTGAAATGTGAGGAAGCTTATTGAATGGTTAATTTGAAGCTTTGAGAAGTTTGGTGAAATTTCTAACAAGGTGCTTGATTTAGGTGGTGAAATTGAGCTTGGAAAGTGGGAATGGGTGTCTAAGGATGATTGAATTGCACTTAGGATGTTTGTGTAAGCAATTGGGTAGAGTTTCTCTTAATTTTTTTCATGATCTCCAAATTTGGTCGTGAAGGGGGCTATTTATAATTTTGGCCAAGGGGGAGGCCTTAGGCTCTCATTGGCTGGTGCAAGTAAGCTGAGGTGGAGGGCTGAGCAGCGCAATTGACCAATTGAAGCTTGCAACATTGGATAGGTAGAATTTTTTGTTTAAGCCATGGGTGGCCATCTCAGTTTGGGGTTTTCCAACACTAGGACGGCCTGCCAAGTCATGGGTGGTGACTAGCTAGCTCAGAGAGGTTAGGGAAAGGTTTAATTTTGATAAAGCTTTGAGTTTAATGGTTAATGGAATGGGTAAGAGAGTTAACAATTTTTATGTGAGGGGTTTCTATGATTCAAGTGACCCTTAGTCCATGGCCCAAAAGCGGTTCGATGCTCGGATTGATTTTGTAAGATCATAAGCTTAGGATGAGCTGGGGTAATTAGAGTTTAATTTAATCAAAAAGTTAGAAAAAAAACTTGGTTTTGGGCTTAAAATGGGGTTTGTGGTTGGCTTGGTCTTGGATCTAGACCAATAAATGGTTCAAGTTGGCCTAAGGGAATTTCATGAAATATTTTTTAATCAAATTTTATATAATTGGAATGATTACATTGCTCAATTTGATGGAATTTGGAAGTGGGGTTAATTTGGGACTTTTATTTGGGCTTGGAATTTGGGCTTGAAATTGGGTCTAATTGGGCTGGGATTTGGTTCTAATTGGGCTTGGACATGATGAAATTTGGTGTGGATTTGAAATTGGAGGAGTTTGAAATGAATTTTATAGGAATTCGGGGTGATTTAGGACTTTGGGCATTTAGGGGCAATTTGGAAATTTGTGTGAATTTTCGTGGATTTCGGTGCAACTGGGGTTATTGGGTGGTTGGGATTGATTTTGGGTATGTTTAGAGTGAATCTGGAGGTTTTGGAAATTTTTTGAACATGACGAATATTTTGGGAATGTTGGGTGGTTCAAGGGTATTTTGGGAATTTTGGGGAAATTGGGGTACTTTGGGTAATTTAGAGTGGTTTAGAGTGATTCAATATGATTTTTGGTGAGAATTTGAGAATTTGGGCAATTTTGGAAATTTTTGGGTTCTCTGGCCATTTTGGTAGTTTTTTTTAAGTTTGGGAGTAAAAAGCTAAAGTTGTGAGTTTTGGTGGAATTGAGGGTCATTGGGTATGCTAATAATGAAATCACCCTTCTTATGCCATGAGACCAATGGAAGAGCCCATTTTGGATCCTCCATATGTTGGCCCTAGCCACCTTATCCAACAACTAAAGGTTGGGACTAGCCACATGAGTTTCCAAAAGTGTGCGGGGATAGATCAAGTGCAATGAGATTTTAGGGTTTTAGGTGTGTGTGAGGTTGTGATGAGCTTGTGTGTGTGTAAGGTTGTGACCAAGACCAAGTCACCCAGAGTTGTCCTAGGCCTAATTAAGCCTATATTAACTCACTTTCGAGTTTCCACACGTTGGTCTTGACCATACCAAATGACATTTAGGGGCTTGTGATCACCAAGGTGGAACTTCACAAGAGGAGTAAAGAAGTGTTTGAAATTTTTATGTGGGAGGGTTCCATTTAACAAGTCCTTTAGGATAGTCAACAGGAAAGTTCTAGGGCTAGATCCTAGGCTCATAATAAAGAAGAGAAACTAGACCTCATCAAAAATGAGGTCAACACCTGCTCTTGGGTTTGGGGCGCTTAGGCGTCAGATTTTGGCGTCTAGGCCCTAGTGTTCAATTTCTTAATTTTTTATTTTTAGTGAAAAGTGCTACACACCAAAGGTTTCCAGACACTAGTAGGTTTGATACAACATCATTTTAATAACTTATCATCTTCCAAAATTCTCCCAACTTTCATTTACATGGACACTCGACACTTAAATATGAACAATCCAAGCAATTCAATGAACCTAAACACGTCGACACATAATTAATGATAAAGCAGAATAAGACCTGAGGTATGTTCATACTAGTTCTCATCACATCTCCTTTATTAACATTTGATAACACTCGGAAGATTGCACAGGTAAAGTGGCAGCATTACGAATTTTTTGTAGGGTTAATCCCATAGACATATTGGCTCATGTATTTCCAACACCAAATCTACCCCGTCCCACATTTATGCGAACTCTACGATTATAAAGGTAATTTTTTGCAACTTCAGTTACTCACAAAGTAAGTCCATATGTGTTCCTAAGTGAGTCCCTGGTCAGACAAAGAAAGTAACATGTTTTATATGGACCTTTCTAATGTCCACACTTGACATGCCTCCAGCCAACCTGAAGTCTTGTTGAGATTACAAAGCAGTGAACTCGTGAATTCCCTACTTCCAAAAAACAAATACATTCATGAGCATCTCGAGAGCCAAAAATATACCTCCTCATGACAAATATCAAACCAACAATCACCTATCAAACTCACAAACACAATTTAAACACATAAGTACACACAGCAATTCTAAACAAACAAACAAACATAAATCCTACATAAATTGATACACATATATAAAAAAATAGACAAACAAACACAAAGTCATACAAACATGCAGACGTGCAGGCACCTACAAGTCGATGTTCAACACAAAATCAAAGACTCCTATATATTAGAGTTCAACACATAATAGCCACTACTCACTTTCATCATTAAGACTATCCTCCCCTATATTCTCATTCATCTATTGGCAGTGCACATACAGATTATAAAAATGATAGAAAGGAAATTCTTCTGTAGAATCATCTCCAAACCACTTGTTTTTTTTATACATTTTTATTTGTGCCTCCTAGAGCTTTGCAACATTATCTACATGAAACTTAATCTGCTAGTCCAGATGTTCAAATTGATCAGAGATGTTAACTCTGATTTGAAAAATTGTCATTTCCTCCTATATCTTGTCATTTCCTCCAATATCTTCATAATCTTTTCTGTTATACTTGTAATGCTAACAACTCATCATGGTCATGACCGTGATATGTAAGGGCGAGAAGATGGATCCATATTAAAACTACTACCATGCCCCAGTAGACTATCAATGCTATCACACATCACAATAAATTGATTCATGGGCTTATATAGAACCTTACAAAAATTATAAATAAATTCCTAAACATCTTCTATTTATAAATAGAACCCTACAATAAATATTAACAGTATTTTAAAAATCTTTTATAAGTATGATAATCATAAAGCATTTAAAGTACATCACAAATAATTACAATGTTAGAGTGGACTTTACGAAAGCGTAGGTTTGGGATAAAAACCCACTAAACCATGCAACATGCAAGTAATAAAACTGTGGTCTCGGGCGAACTTGTACTTTTATCTTGTTTTTTTGCTTTTAGCTTAGAAATATTATAAAAGTTGTGAAAGTCGATTAAATAGGCCTTATTTAAAGCCCTTAATCGGCGTTGTTCCTGGAGACTATCATCTACTGCAAAAACTTTTACCAACGGAAGAACTTCATGAACCAGAAGGTGCCAATCTACAGCACAAGCCCCAATACCAAAAAACAAAGAAATCAAGCATATTCATTCATTTGACATATGTACATCACAATAGCATAGTTTAGTTTCAACAGATATCTCTCAAGTATATGTATCTGCAAAGATAATACAATATGGCAAGCAAGCAGAAAGTCAAGAACTGTCTTCAGTGTCATCTTCAACCTCATACACAGCCTGAAGAGGACCAGCAGCAGAAAGTAACCCACTTTCAGGTGTGTTAACCGGCCAATTGCCGAACAGGCAGACCTGCGGCTCTATTCTGTTCAGTTGATTCCATTCTTCGTCAGACAACGACCAGTCAAAAATATCAATGTTCTCCATAATTCTATTAGGTTTTAGGCTGCAAGGGAGGACACTGGTGCCTCTTTGTAATCCCCATCTCAAAATCACCTGCCAGATATAGAGCTTTGTAAAGTCATGATTTTATAATCATAAAAAAACAGAAATTAAAACTAAAAAAAAACATAGAAATTTCAAAAGAATGGAAAATGAAATCTAGTATGGAACAATAATATTGATAATCATCGAAGGAAAAAACCGAGTTCCCCGAGTTCTTTGCTGATCAAATAAAGTCCTTGTGTACAACTCCACGTCACTAACAACAGGCCAGCATTTTTTAGAGAAAATACGAGAGGGAGATTTGCATACGTACCACAAATTATCAATCATCTAAACTTTGATTTTAATATTGACCAACACATACATTCTTAACATCACATCAGAAATAATAATAATAATGAAATTTATAAAGTAAAATACACATTACTATGTATATATTTTCATGTAATTGTCACATTGAAGTGCACAATAAGAAAATATTAAAGTTTAGATAGATAAATAAATACAAATTGTGTGGTATGCTTGTGAACTGCCCATAAAAAGCAATGAAAAGGGATTTGAATGATCCGATCCTTTTATTAGAAATCACACAGTAACATTTCTCCAATGTAGAGAGATAAGACTATATATATCAAACTCTCACTATATGTCCACATTGGTAGGAGCTTCATCCATTGGACTGACTATAAGAGGGAAAAAGAGAGTTCTAAATGTAGAAATTAAAGTAAAATCCCATATTATCAATAGCTTAAAATTTTAATTGAAGTTCTTCAGTAGATCATCAACAGGAACCATCTTAATATCCTTGATGATATAAGAAATAATATTCAGGTTCTCTTTAAATGTACATCTTAAGAGTACCAAGGATAGAGAAAAAAAAACAAACTCAAGACCGAACCAGAACCATACTGACATAATATACCAAGGATTGTTTTTACAAGGACCAGGCATAATACGCGAGGAAAAAAGTACGGCTAATTTTATGTGGTTAAAGTGTCAAGAATTACAAAGTAACTAAAAAAGAGACCGAAAAATATAAAAGTAGAAGCACAAAAATTGATGTTCTTTGAAAGTGCTACACCTGATGTGATAAACTATAAATATCTATAAAAATGCATGCGTTAAAGTCACTCATATTGATAATCATAATCATTTGATACTCTTTGAAATTTTATGTTATCTATATGGTGAATTGTCCTAATTATTGTTCATGCTGCATGCTTCATTTTCTTTGTCATTTATGCTTCTAAAAAATAGTTTATGTTTGGTCGCATCACCGATTTATGTTAAATAGGACTTAGTAAATCGAATTTATTAGATTCATTTTGACGTAGAAAAGCTTCGAAGCCACGGTCACAAATCTGTCTGCGAATCGAATTTAATAAATCCGGATTAACATTAGGTGATGGAGGAACGCAAGGAAAAACAGACAGAATGTGAGAAAATTCAATTTAACGGAGCGTTGAATTTAAGGTTCAGATTTTTTTTTTTTAATTATTGGCTAGATTTAAGCTAAGTCCATTGATAAATCTGTCTATTAATAGGCTAGCAAACACCGCCCAAGTTTGATGTATCAAATTCACCTGTTGATAATTTTATAAAACAGGTTTCATTCAGCCACTTGTACGATCGACCTCACATCATCATAATTTTCATTTCTAGATTTCTATTGAATATTTTCAGTTTTACATTATTTTTGTATATTCTCTTTTGAGTTTTGGATAGTTCTTTATTATGGCCATTCCAATTTTGCATCAGTCAATTTTATTTTTCTTTCCATTATATTAGTTGAACTCTTATTTATGAAATAAAACTTATCATTTATTATTTCTTTCCATTATTATTTGCATACTTTTCCTTTGAGATACAAAACATGTTAAATTCATTAAATCATGCCCTTCATTTCTGTGTGTACTGACTTTTCAACCTAGGGTGTGGTAGAGTGATATCAGAGAATGTTTTGTATTCAACATCCATTGTCCTTGCATTTCATATACCTTATCTTCTCAAGATTGGGTAGAGGATGTGTTATTATAGTTAATTAGTTTTTTAGTCAATTTTGATTTCGTGTATGTTTCAATTGTTTAGAGAACTCTTAAGAGAATAGGTGTTGCACCAGCTCTTGCAACAAAGTCCCAAGAACTACTATAAAAATGATACATATCCCCAAGGGTCCTTGCTCCCGTAACACCTGTCATACTAATCATGCTCAACCCATTGGGGCTACTACAGTGATAAAACAACTATCATGGAGATGGTGACACGAAACACTACCCAAGCACTAAAAGCCAGAAAAACCGCTCAAATCAAGCAAGCAGTTCATTTGATGCAACAACACACTAAATTGGCTTTGCAACCAGCTCAAACTGAACCACCTGTTGCCACCATGGAAGCTCAAGCTAGCCAACATGTGGTGATGACCAATGGGAGTGTCATGCGTCGAGTGATGGACTTGTTTTTAAAGATACACCCTCCTACTTGCAATGACATGGTGGATCCGATCGAGTCTGACGCATGGCATTACGATAATGAGAAGAGACTTAGAGGTATAATGTGCCCTAAAAAACTGTAAAATGGACATTGCGACATTCTAGTTGCGTGAAGGCAATGATAAGTTGTAGGAGAGTCGCCACTGCAACACTTACGGATCAGATCCAGTAATTTAATAGGTAGATTTCAAGAGACTATTCATGGAGAAGTACTTTCATATGGCGAACCGTGCCAAGCTAATGAGTGACTTGAGGATGTTGGAGCAAGAAACAAAAGTTGTTTGAGAGTACGAGATGTAGTTTGTTAAAAGCACATTTATCTCTTATATTGGCCAAGACAAAGATTAGAAAATCTATCACATATATTTTGGCCTACAAAAAGATATTCAAATAAATTTTTCTGCTATCAGGCGTACTTCTTACAGAGAGTTGGTTATTAAAATCGTGATTGTGATCTTGTTATCAATGAACTGCATATGCTTGCTATGCTCATCGGCAATTGTGACATTGTTATTAATGAAATGCATGTCTACTACACTTGGAGTATTCCCATAAGTTGAGTTGATGCAATATTAGGTGTGAGTTTGGGAACCAATTTCTTTCGAGTAATATGTAAGTACATATCTGAATTTTTCTTTTCTTCTTCGCTTTCTCTTACGCTCGAGTATATCACGCAATTTTCTTTCCCTTCCCGTTGTCACCTTTCATTTAACGCACTCGTGTGATCTTCTTGTGATATTCCTTTCTTTTTTATTTTATTTTGTGCTTGTTGTCGAACCGCCTCTCAACTCTATTAAAGGGAGATGAAGGTTAGGGCACCGCAAACCTCCTCCTCATAGCAACCGATTCTTCTTACAATCATGATTAGAGCCTCGCATTTAGCCAAACCTTCCTTGAAGCTAAACCGTAAGTCACCTACCACTCTTGCTTTCAGCTGCCACTGTCGTCTCTTGCCTTGTGCACGACCAACAACTGTCAACTACAATTGGGATTCTCCCCTATTCCATTTCTTGTACACACTTAGTACATATCTTATTTCGGTATTAGTTATATAATCATATATGTATATTATTTAATATAATCACGCTTTATATAGTTCTATTAAATTATTAGGTATTATTAATTTAGTTGATAATTATTTTGATTAATTATTTAGGTAGGCAGTGAACTTGAGGTCAAAATTAATTATCTACCTATTATTAGCATTATTAGTGTAACTGCTATGATAATGATGATTATTATCTTATAATAATAATATGTCAATTATGTACACCTAATTTAATAAGAGATTAGGTTTGATACCTTTAATCATATAATTATTTACATTCTAAATTTCAATTGATGTGGGACTTACAAGTTACGGTCGGGTTATTCATTAATAAATTTGAAGGTTGACATTCATCTTGAGATAAGTAATTGTTCTTATTATAGGATAAACATATCCATCTTAATTAGGAGTGTTATCCATGCAACTTTTATTAGATTCCTAGGTAATTGTTGATTTGTCAGTTGTATCTTTTAAATTATGTAAATATAATTACAATAGATTATTTATTATTCTTTATAACTTGCATAAGTAATTAGTCTTATTTTATTACTGCACAGACTCCTACATAATTACTTGTGCGTTGTATTTCTAGCATTTATTATTTCTTTTAAAGTCTTGATGTGTTAAATCATATTTTTACAAATTTATAATTTTTTTTTGTTCATACTGTATGTCTTATTCTCTTTGTCATTTATGTTTCAGAAAAGAGTTATTTAATGAATTTAATTTATCAAACTCATCCGTCGATATTTTTATATAACGGATTTCATTCAGCCACTTGCAAGACCAGCACCCTGGATCAGACTTTCCCATTCTAATTTTCAATATGATATTTTTGTTTTCCAGTAGTTATCATGTTCTCTCTTTTTTGTTTTGGATAGTTATTTCTTACGGTCTTTTCAATTTTGCTTTAATCAGTTTTGTTTTTTTCCCTATTGTATCCATTTAGCTCTTAATTGTGGAATAAAATAGTTCATTCATTATTTCTTTTTGTAATTATTTGCATATCATTTTTATCATTAGAATACACAAGTTAACTTCATCTCATCATGTCATGCGTTGTCGGGGTATAACTTCTTCCAAACCCGAGATGTGATTGAATGGTATCATAGACAATGTTATATATTCAACTGTCAATGTCCTTACATTCCATATCCCTTGTCTTCTTACGATTGGGCAAGAGTTGTTATTCTAGTTTGTTACTTAGTTGATTTTAATTTTGTGTAAATTTCATTTGTTTAGAATAGCTTCAAAGAGAAGATGTGTTACAGTCGCTCTTGCAGTAGGAGTTCCGAGAGCTACTAGCTATTTATCCCTAGGGGTCCTCGCTCCCCTAAACCCCATCATGCCAATCTTGATCTACCCATCAAAACCACCAGAGCACCACAACTTAATATAAAAACTCTCTTGGAGATGATCACACAGAACGTTACCTAAGCACTAGAAGCCAATATGGCAACTTAAATCGCACAAGCACTTCAAGCGATGTAACAACCACTCAACTGGCTCCGCAAGTAGCTCACAAGTACCACCAACTGCCACCTTGGAAGCTTAAGCTACCAAACAGTGCTGATGATCAATGGGAGTGTCATGGATCGAGTGATGAACCAATTTTTTAAGTCTCTTCTATCGTCAACTGCACAGTGGACCCGATCGAGAATGAGGCATGACTTCATTATATCGAGAAAAGATTGAGGTATAAAGTGCTTTGAAAATTGTAAGATGGACATTGTGAAATTCCAGTTGTGCGAAAGAGTTGATGATTGGTGTGAGAGTCACTGCCACAACACTTTCGAACCATATACAGAAATTTCGTGGGCAGATTTCAAGAGACTATTCATGGATCAGTATTCCTATATGACGGACCGTGCCAAGCTAATGAATGACTTGAGGAAGCTGAAGCAAGGAAGGAAAATTATTCGAGTACGAGGCACAACTTTACAAAACCGTCAAATTTATTCATTTGATTGGCCATCACAAGAATCAAAAGATCAAACACATACTTTTTAGCCTACAAGATGATATTCGAAGGGATTTTTTTTCAATCAAGAGTATCACCTACAGAGAGTTAGCGGATTGTACCGAGTTGGAGCTTAGTGCTTGAGAAGAAACTATTGTCACAAAATAAAAGAACGAAAATGCTCAAAATTAGGAAGGACCACAAAAGAAGCACCAAGGAGATGATCAAAGATGAATTCTAATTGCCCTCGCTGTAGGAAGAGACACCCTAAACCTTGCAACCTAACCATTGACATGTAATTCAACTGTTACAATACCAATCATAGGATCAAAGGTTGCCCTTTTTCAGCCCAAACTCAGCCTCATTAAACCAGAAGACCAACTTCACGAAAAATAAGAAGTGGCATAAATCTAATAAAGCTCAACACCAAAAGAAAAATGACAAAGGACAAATAAAACAATACTACTTTCAGCCTAAACAGCAATCGTAGCAAATGATAGCGCCTCAGTCATACCAATCCACATAGAGCGCAGTACAAGCAGCACAGCCAGTCGTCACTGACGTATCAATCCCCATCAATAGTGCAGTACCGATCTCAGCAACCTCAGGCTTCAAAGCAGCCGAGGCAGTAAATTTCACCTTGAGCATTTGGTATGACTCAGCAAAAAGTCATGAAGCTCCTGACATGCTAACAAGTGTTATATATATATATAT
>JXCR01139680.1:50982-74828 GCA_002079205.1 Phalaenopsis hybrid cultivar | reverse complement strand
CCGCCACAACATTCAAAATATAAAACAACTCAAAATTTAATCACGAACATCACACAAAACTACAATTACAATTAAATTAAGATGTCTATATTGGATGATCGGGAATCTCTCAGAGGATGTAACTTACGGTTGCTAACGAGGCTTCCCACGCTCTAAATGAAATTACGGAACTCATTAAGTTGAGTTTAGTAAGTTCACTTAGACTAAGTGAATCCAATAGAAAATAGTGGTACTGGAACGAGGGAACCGTAGGATCCTAACCGTTGTCACTCTAATAAACTTTAATATGCCCTTATAAAATTTAAAGGAATTTCAACCATAGGGCCACCTGATTTGACATTATAACTTGACACACTAGAAAACTCAAACTCGTCGCAGAAAGGAGCTTGGAGCCAACATGGTGGGCAACACGACCATCTTCAACAGCAAAACCTGTCCCCCCCAGCTAAACCAATCTTCCTTCCTTCAATATAAGCAACAAAGCCATAGGACTTCGAGATTATTTGCTTATGCAACGTAAATTCTCACCTTATCTTTAGGCCTTTGTTAACCCTATTATACAATATATGCCCTAACTCGTCTTAGGATTCTGAGGTTGTCGTTCGTCATGACCTAAACCCTCACATCTTCCAGGCTATTTGTGTGAATAATTCATACACATGTAAGCCCTAACTAATAAAATTGGTAGGATGAAATGCTTAAATTTTTTTCCTTGAAACTGAAGTCAAACATTAAGATAGCTTGGGAAGTCACCGGGGTTCTCCTCTGGATCCATGACATCTTCTAGTTCTTCCTCCTTTAGATTCTACAAATAAATGTTCTAAATTTGAACCAATCCCCTTTCACACCTCTGCATCTGATCTCATTGAAGAGTCCTACGCTTTGAAATTCCTTGAAGATAATATTTCCTGATTTTTATCATGATTTCGTTGAAGAGTCCTACTCTTTGAAATTACTTGAAGATAATATTTCCTGATTTTTATCGAGTCTTCTTAGGTGACTTTGGTCATTTGAGATGTAATTAACTATAGGGGCTTGCCCTTATATGAAGCATGTCCGAACCTAGCTTAAAGACCCTATTTAATCCTTTATATTAAATAGGGGAACTTGTCGGCAAATACAAAGGTTTCGCAGACTATTTAATCCTTTATATTAAATAGGGGAACTTGTTGGCAAATACAAAGGTTTCGCAGACCAGATGGATGTCATACTTTTTTTAATTTATTTGATCGAGCCTCATCCTCAAGTCTTATGTTTATCTTTTGGGATAGACACAAGGTTTAGGTTATAGTGCTCTTTCATTTAAACTATGAAAAATATGAGGTCAGTTTGATTTCATAATTTTCTAAACTTTAATGTCTTTCCGAGGTGGGCAACGGGATTTCGATTCTGGTAACCGAAAGCTTCTTATAGGCAACTCCCCCACAACACAAAATAATGCCGACATGCGCCTATTAAAATTTTTCCATTTTCGGTAAACTTTTTATGTCGAATATTTGGATGCAAATTGGATGTAAAATCTGCTCCAAAAGTCAAAATTTAATTATTGACATTTAACAGCCGCAAATTTGATACTAACATTGGCGTCCTAAAATTATGATGCAAATATCAGATGCTAATAACATCTTCTACTGTAGTGTGAACACAACACACCAATTAAACCATCTCTCCCTTAGTTCTCCTTTAGTCAAAAACCCACACCAGTTTCTCCTTCTCTCCCTCACTTCTCCCTTAACTAAAACCTTAGCCTCACCTTTCCTTCCTCTTTATCTTCATTTGACTAAAATCCCCACAAACACATCCCCACACTCTCCCTCATTCCCTAGTCAAAAAATCCTACACAAACTTCCTCACAGTCTACCTCATTACCATGACTAAAATACACACACAAACACACAAATCCTCACACTATCCCTCTTTCCATAAGTAAAAAACATGCAAGTTACTTTATGTTTCTCATTTCCTTGGTCGTAATCTCCCACAATCTCCTCTCATTTCTGTGGTCGTAATCCACACACACTTTCTCATTTCCCTTAACCATGAATGCCAACACCAACTCNAGTAAAAAACATGCAAGTTACTTTATGTTTCTCATTTCCTTGGTCGTAATCTCCCACAATCTCCTCTCATTTTTGTGGTCGTAATGCACACACACTTTCTCATTTCCCTTAACCATGAATGCCAACACCAACTAACCATCAATCATCCTCTTTTCCCATGCCCGAACCCCTAACCTTAGACTCTCTTTCTACTTCATTAGCATGTTACGAATGAAAATTATCACTGGAAAGAGTTTAAAATTGACAACAAATAGGTATAACAATCAACACAATAACCAAAAGTAAATAGTACAAAGAACACATCATTATCCATAAAAACAAATAAAATTATCTAGTACATCNTTAGACTCTCTTTCTACTTCATTAGCATGTTACGAATGAAAATTATCACTGGAAAGAGTTTAAAATTGACAAAAAATAGGTATAACAATCAACACAATAACCAAAATTAAATAGTACAAAGAACACATCATTATCCATAAAAATAAATAAAATTATCTAGTACTTTAAAGAAATATATAAGAGTACATTACATCAGTAACAGTATGAAAAGGAAAAATAAAAGTACAGCCACATCTACATCAGAAACTTAAAATTAAACTAATCATCATCATAACCTTCTTCCTCAACCCCTGAATCCTCCTCCATCAGCCTGTTGTGCTTATTAAGCTGGTAAGGAGGAGACACTGGAAGCTCCACTAATTTGTCTTCTCCTATCCACTTATTCAGCTGCTACATTTCCATTCGTGCCACATGAAAACATGCATCATGATCAGCTTGAAAATGTTTGGCTAGTCAATATAAGCTAAGTGGTCAGCCAGGTAATAGACTTCATTCCAAATAATGGAGATGTATTCCTTCATTTTCCTCAATCTCTATGACATATTATCCATTCTAGTAGAAGGTCGAGGTTGAGAATAAGAAGTTAACGATAATGAAGATGAAGAGGCCCGAGAAGAACATGCTCCACTCCAAAAAATAACATGTTTATCGTATAAGCTCATAATTGTCTTACTAATAAGCTTAAGTGGATGAAGTAGCTCTTCTCATCAGTCAAAAAAAAACTCTAAAATGTTGGCAAAGGGTATAGATACTATAGGGGTGTCCTAACCCCAAAGTACATCCGCCCTTTGTAGCATTGAAGATGGAATGATAAATAATACTACTGATATCCAAAAATTTAATGATTTTGATGCAGAAGTTGAGAGCGGGTTTCTCTTGAGTAACCTCATTAAGATTGGTGGAAGGTAAAAGCTTGGCAGAAATAAAATAGAGCCAATATTTGGAAAATGAATTTAGTGCAGATGAAGAAAAATTGTCATTGTGTTCATTTCACACTTTCCAAGTACCCTTCTCATTTGTCAAGAATTTGATGATCCCAACGAGATCAAAATATTATTGGAAAAAGCTGGAGTAAAATCTCTAAGGGAGACTTCCCAATGAAAAGTGCGCGTTGATGAGCGATGGGGAGATATCCACCTGCCTCTCCCTCACAAATACTGATTCATCAGAAGCATCAGGGAAGTTTGCATAGAATTCCCTAACCACAAAAATTGTTGTTATAGGAGTAGCTTCACCGAAGGCTTCACAATGATGGTTTATAATTAAAATTTGCATAATACCCTCGAGACTAATGATTTCCCGCTCAGGTATTAGGTTCTTTGATATTAAAAAGTCGTTGTAATGCTCCTATGCATTGGAGCCAACAAATGTTTTCCTATCAAATGAGGCATTTTCTTTGCTCCCCTTATTCTTAGGTGTCACAANATAGGAGTAGCTTCACCGAAGGCTTCACAATGATGGTTTATAATTAAAATTTGCATAATACCCTCGAGACTAGTGATTTCCCGCTCAGGTATTAGGTTATTTGATATTAAAAAGTCGTTGTAATGCTCCTATGCATTGGAGCCAGCAAATGTTTTCCTATCAAATGAGGCATTTTCTTTGCTCCCCTTATTCTTAGGTGTCACAGGAAGAATGTGGCTTTGTAAATGAAATTAGATCAGATAAATAAATAATGTGGATGAACATAATATGTTTGCTAAGAGAAAAATTATACTCTCAGAAAGATTTTCCTCTCTTCCTCACAAATCCCCCAAAACCAAATTTTTCCCTGATGAAACAAAGAATGTGAGCAAGAGATATGAAAATTTACCTTGAGGTGGTGATATCCGCTCTTTTAGATCCTTAGGATGAGCTCAAATGCATAGAGAATGGCTGCTCTAAATGTCGCTCCTAAATTGTCAGAGATTAGTCGAGAAAGTGGTCATGCAAAAATTACCTTAACTGGGGCATTTTATTTTTTTTATCACTCAAGTAAATCTGGAGCCTAGGAATCACGATGGTGGCTCCAAGGCTTGAGGGTACAGGGCCCTGGAGGCGCCAGCCCACTGCTAGCATTTTCATGTCAGGGGTACTTAAGCGTACATGCACGCTCCAAATTTGATTTTGATCATTTAAATTGATTATTATAATCCTTCACAAGTTCTTATTTACACAAATAAAAACAGAAATACAAAAGATAGATGAGGTTAACTCTTAATTCTTCTCATCACATTTTCCTTCTCAATTTCTGTATCTCTAATGGATTCTTCTTTCATTTGACTGCAGAATGTTGATAAATAATTATGGTAAGGTCTAACCATTATACAAGATGCCTCTAATTTATTGGTTTATGTGTTAAAAACCTCATATGTACCTTGCACATAAAACATACACCACTAACAGCTCAAATGAAAAAGGTCCTCCATGAGCTCCTCTAATAGCTAAGTTATTGAAGCACTAATATAGAAGAACCGGGTCAAAAGTAGCCAATTAAGAATTGAGAAGGACATGTCTTATGCCCAGACTCAACATGTCTCTAGTTAATCTTAAGATTTATTGAGAACTAAGATGTAGAGGGTTCAGTTGATCCTACTACTTTTGGAGAATATACTCAAGTATAGTCATAGCGAGAAGTTTAAGGAATCACCTACAACAAGTCATACTGAAAACAAAGCAATCGAATCCCAATCTTAAACTTCAACACACAAACATAAAAAAATTCACATTACAACAAATAACAAATAAAACTCACTTAAAAACAAAAAAAAAACTTGGGTTGCCTCATAAGAAGCACTTGGTTTAAGGACATCAGCCTGACTTATTCAGATGCTTACTCAGGTTGACCGAACATGAAGACCTCATTAATTATAGGCCTTTATCCACCTAGGTAGGGTTTTAAGTCTTTGTTCGTTCACTGTAAAAGCCTTACCCCTTTTAGGATGCTTAGTATTCATTTCTCCAAAAGGATAATCTTTAATTATAGTAATGGCCCCAACCACCTAAACTTAAGTTTTTCAGAAAATAATTTTAATTATGTATTATACAGTAGAACCTCCTCCCCTTGATCAAAATCTTTGCTAAAAATCTTTCAATCATGCCAATTTTTTAACTTTTGTTTGTAATTTTTATATTTTAATAAGATTTTTGTTTGTTTCTTCATGTTAATTTAGCTGCAAAAATCTCTTCTCATCAACTTCTTTCATGTTATAATTAAATTTTTTAATAGCCCAATAAGATTTATGTTCTAATTCCACTAAAAATTGATAAGATTTTTTATATAAAAAAATTCCTATAAGACTTTTGTAAGCAGTTCTATAAACCGATAATGCATTGTCTAATCTAAAAGACCAATTCTTTCGACTAGGATTGACAGTTTTTTATCAAATCATGTTGATTTATCTATTAGATACTTCTGCTAAACCGCTTATTTGGCGATGATATGTTGTGGTTATTTTTTTTTTGATTCCATATTTAGTAACTAGTTTTTCAATTTTTTTATTCANGTTAATTACATCTTAAATGACCAAATTCACTTAAGAAGACTCTCGATAAAAATCAGGAAATATTATCTTCAATGAATTTCAAAGGGTAAAACTTTTCAATGAAATCGAACGTAGAGGTGTGAAAGGTGATTGGTTTAAATTTAGAATATTTTATTGTAGAATCCAAATGAGGAAGAACTAGGGGACATCATGGATTCTAGAGGAGAACCTCGGTGACTTCCCAATCTATCCTAATGTTTGGCTTCAATTTAGAGGAGAAAAATTTAGGTGATTCATCCTGCCAATTTTATTAGTTAGGGTTTACATTTGTGTGAACGATCACACAAATAGCCTGGAAGATATGAGGATTTAGGTCATGACAAACGACAACCTCGGAATCCTAAGACTAGTTAGGGCTTATATTGTATAGCAGGGCTATACAAAGGCCTAAAAATATGGTGAGGATTTACGTTGCTTAAGCAAGCAACCTTGAAATCCTATTGCTTTGTTGTTTAAGTCTAAAGAAGGAAGATTGGTTTAGCTGGGGAAGACGAGTTTTGCTGTTGAAGATGGTCGTGTTGCCCACCATGCTAGCTCCAAGTTCCTCACTGCGACTAGTTTAAGTTTTCTAGTGTGTCAAGTTATAATGTCAAATCAAGTGGACCTATGGTTGAAGTTCATTAAATTTTATGAGGGCATATTAAAGTTGATTAGAGCGACACCGGTTAGGATCCTACAGTTCCCTCATTCCGACACTGGATTTACTTAGTCCAAATGAACTTACTAAACCCAACTTAATGAGTTCCATAATTTTATTTGAACAGTAGGAAGCCTCGTAAGCAACCGTAGGTTACCTCCTCCGGGGGATTCCCGATCGCGATAGAGACATCTTAATTTAGTTGAAGTTGTAGTTTTATGTGATGTTTGTGATTAAATTTTGATTTCATTTAAACCATTGGAAGCCTCGTTAGCAACCGTAGGTTACCTCCTCCGAGGGATTCCCGATCATCAGATAGAGACATCTTAATTTAGTTGCAATTGTAGTTTTGTGTGATGTTTGTGATTAAATTTTGCGTTGTTTTTATATTTTGAATGTTGTGGGGGTGAATTTTGTCTTGGTTGATTTTGGTTTTGGTTTTGGTTTAACATGCAAGTTTATGTTGTTTTCATACATGTAGGTAAATGCAAGTATAAAAAGAAACAACGTAAACACAAAGAGAAGCATGTAAGGAAAAGGCACCAGAAGACGATACTATAAACTATAAAAGCGTACCTGGCGAGTCTTCTCGTTCCACCACCTGCCTTAAAAATGCATGTGAGGGCATTTATGAAGAGCAGGAAAAGTAAAGTTCTAGTGGTTTTCCCAACTCTTTGTTGTATTTTGGTGAGTCCTTAAAAGTTTAATTAAGCATGATTTCATTGAGCAAAGTATATTAAGTTTAATAGACCTCTGAGGTATCCAATAAGTTAGGAGGAGGAAGAAGGTCCATGCCTCCCTCTCACCAGCTGGTGAAAAGCCTCGAGTCCATTTAAACTTATTATGTTTTTTAATGGTTCATCCTGTGAGTACACTAATGCTCAGTGAACATTGATGTCTTAAATATCCCTAAGAAAGGGGTAATTATCATTTATCATTTAATTTGAAAATTATGTGAGTGAATTTCCTTAAAGGGTAAGTTGGTGAAATCTGAACAGTTAGCCAATTTATTTTAATTAGGCTTAGTGGTGTTTCAAGAATGTTTGATTATGTTATGTTTATTTCTCTAATCCTCATTTAGTTAAATCTGATTTGGCCTAAGTCACCACTAAGCCCTTAAGACCTAGGTGAGTGTCTTAATTAGTTTTGAAAAGGTTAAGCTTTATGTGGTCATGATTCATAATTTGAATTTTTTATTTGAAAATCAAAATAGAGGTATTAAATTGACAAGTCATACCCCTAAGTCCATGATCATTTAATTTTAATAAACTTCCAAATTTTAATAATTTAAAAATTTATTAACTTAATTAAGAAAGTGAGATTGGTTTCTACCAATTAACTCATTGTGTTCCAAACATCAAATAAATTGATTAAGCTCAAAGTTTGCCCATTTCCCTCCTTGACTTAAGACTAAATGTTAATTAAGGCTAAACTTCTAAAAGTACACATTTGCCCCTAAGACTCTAACACTTCATAATTTGTCAAATTCAATTTAAATGAATGAAATTTTTATCCTACCTCATTCATGGGTCAATTAAGACATCAGAGGAGAAAATGTGATTTCTCAAATTTTTATCCTACCTCATTCATGGGTCAATTAAGACATTAGAGGAGAAAATGTGATTTTTCAGAATTTAATTTAATTTTTATAATTATTTTCATGTAAAAATAGGATTTTTCAAAGGAAATTCCTAACTTGACGATGGTAAATTCTAATCCTTTGAAATTTTTACTGGAGGTAGACCTAGACCAAAGAAGCCTTTGGACCAAATTTCATGATTTTTTGAATTCTCTGTGACTTATCAGAATTATTTTAAGTTATAGGTTATTTAATAAAAATAAAATATTTTAAATGTTGAAAATTAAGTTTTGGGACTTTGAAAAATCTCTTTGAGGTTAGAGAACCCAGAGGATCAAATTTAATTTTTTTTATTTTTCTTTGATTTATTGGAATTTTAGTAAAAACTCATTTTTAGCCTTCGTTCATATTTCTCAAATTTTTCTTTGATTTATTGGAATTATTTTAGTGAAAACTCATTTTTAGTCTTTAAAAGATTTTTAAGCTTTGAAATTCAATATCTTTATTTAGAAAATTAGGAAAAATATTCTAATTGTTTCTAAGTGATTAGGAAGAAATTTAGAACATTTCCATGAATTTTGTTATTTTTGTGTTTTTTATGAATTTTTAAATGTTTAAAATAGGCTAAAAAATTAAGTNTTATTTTATTTTTTATAAAATATCCCTGATCACAGAGAACTCAAAAAACTAAGTTCCATAATTTTTTGAGTTATATTTTGCTTTTTAAAAATCATTTTATTGCCAAACATGATGTTTATATTTGAAAATCAATTTAAGTTATTAAATGAACTCAAAATATTTTAGAAATTTTTATGATGAATTCTTTGGATCATAAATCACTATGGAGATCAAAAATAAAATCATTTAAATGTTTATATTTTCCAAAATTAATTATTTTAGTGATTTAGTGTTTGCAAAATTTCAAGGCATTTTAAATGATCTGATCCATGAAATTATTTCCAAAAGCTTCTCTAATCATGGTGGAATAATCTATATGCTAATTTCCATGATTATTTTGAAGAAATAATGTGCAAGATCTTGAAAAATATCGATCTTTATATAGGAACCTTCTTTCAATTGGGAAAAATGAGAGGATGTTTCCCCTTACGGATGCTACAACATGCCAAAATTTTAAGCGAAGGTGATGTGTCAATATGCATGGAGAATCAAATGATTCAAAAATGTGTTTAATTAATTAAAAATAAAATATGCATCAAATGTTCTTGAAATTTATTCCACATTGCTCTCCTATGTTCACTAAGCAAGAGGGTATTTTTATTTTATTGTTTTGATTTTCCTACACAAAGTTATGAATTTTATAAGTTAGGGGTATTTAAATAAATAAGAAAAAGCCCTATTTATCTATTTAAACCGCATGTGCTGACTAGATCCTAGGCAGCTCCAAAGGCATGTGTGGCGTGCTCCGGTAGGACGCCGCCGTCCACGTAGCTGCTGACTCGGCCAATGGTTTATGTCTCGAAGCGATGTCCGACTTGATCTCCTCCGTCCATTTGATACACGCTCGATCAAACAGCTCCCCGTCATCATCCCCGATAGAATGATCCCGTGACCGTCCACACTAAATCACTAAGATCTCAGCCTAGACTCAACCAAATCACCTCGGGTTTGATCCTATGAACTCTTCTAAGTAAGACGAACATATCCATATGATAATCATGCAATTAAATTAAGCCTACTTAAATGGAGAATCCAAATAGGCTCCGGATGAGGTGAGGTTTTATACCTTTGCTCTGAGAAGTGAAGCTTCAATCAGAGGGGTTCAACATGTTTGTTGGGCTCTAAGGACGCTAGGGATTGAGTCCCTGGTCCTGGTGTAAGGCTTAATTATAAATTCAACCAACCTCGATTTCAGGTGTTGATCTAGAGTTATGGTGGAGGCTATTTCAAAGGGTAAATTGATGGGGCTTTGTCTTCTCTTGTTGTTGTGAAGGTGTGGGCACAAGCAATTGAAGTTTGGTGGAGTTTTGAGAGATGTCCTGTTTCTGCCCTAATTTTAAGCTCAGAATTAGGGTTGTACAAGGGGAATCAAGACGGTAGAGTGATTGGAATGGGCTGTGGAGATCTCAAGGAAGCTCTGTGAGTGATTTGGGAGGCTCTCTTTAAGAAAAATTTAGCACACCTCCCATGGCCGTGGAGGTGTGTTTTTTGTAAAAATGTNAATATCCCTGATCACAGAGAACTCAAAAAAACTAAGTTTCATAATTTTTTGAGTTATATTTTGATTTTTTAATAATCATTTAAGTGTCAAGGGTGTTTATCTTTAAAAATCAACTTAAGTTATCAAATGAACTCAAAATATTTTGAAATTTTTATAGTGAGTTTTCTAAATCATAAACCACAGTAGAGATTAAAAATCAACTCATTTAAATGTTTAAATTTTCCAAGATTAATTGTGTTTGTAAAATTTAAGTGCATTTTAAATGACTTGACCCATGAAATTATTTCCAAAAGCTTTTCTGGTCATGGTGGATTTTCCAAAATTTTCTTAAAATTTTCTAATCAATATACTAATTTCCAT
The DNA here is from genome assembly GCA_002079205.1 of Phalaenopsis hybrid cultivar. Taxonomy (NCBI): domain Eukaryota; kingdom Viridiplantae; phylum Streptophyta; class Magnoliopsida; order Asparagales; family Orchidaceae; genus Phalaenopsis; species Phalaenopsis hybrid cultivar. Next base: position 64,147 of record JXCR01139680.1, on the reverse strand, counting down.
AATTATTTTAAGGAAATAATGTGCAAGAATTAAAAATATGGATCTCTGTATAGGAACCTCCTCTGACTTTGGAAAAATCAGAGAATGTTTCCCTTGACAGAGGCTACAACATGCCAAAGTTTCAAGCCAAGATGATGTATCAATATGTATGGAGAATCAAATGATCCCAAACAATGTTTAATTAATTAAAAATATTTTATGCATCAAATGGACTTGGAATTTTTTTCACATTATTTTCCTTTGTTCACTGAGCAAGAGGGTATTTTATTTTATTTTTGTGATTTTTCTACACAAAGTTATGCATTTTTTAAGTTTAGGGAGTTTAAATAAATAGAAAAAGCCCTATTTTTCTACTTATCCACACGACGCCATGTAGATCCTAGGCAGTTCCGAAACTCCACGCGGCGCGCTCCTATTTGACACCACCGTCCACGCCAGCAGCAAAGCATCCCACTGTTTATGTAAAGAAGCGTTGTCTGAATTTGTCTTGGCCATCCATTTGATACACACATGATCGGACGGCGCGTGGTCATCATCCCTAATGGCTTATGCCGAGAGTCGTCCACCTCCAAGGCTTATGATCTCTCTCATTTCTCAACCAAATTAAGTGATTTTTTTTTAAATGCACGTCTTAGTGAGACGAACACATCCATACGGTTAATGTATCATGAAATCAAGCCCAGGTAAATTGAGAATCAAAATAGGCTCGGGAGGAGGAGAAGTTTTATACCTTTGCTCCGAGAAGGGAGGCTTCAATCATAGGTGTAGACTCGTGAGGAGGAGAAGTTTTATACCTTTGCTCCGATAAGGGAGGCTTCAATCAGAGGTGCTCAGTATGCTCGTTGGGGTCCAAGGAGGCTAGGGATTAAGTCTCTTACTGTGGTGTAAGGCCTAGGTATGAATTCGACCAAGCTCGATTTTAAGTGTTGGTCTAGAGCTATGGTGAAGGCTATTTCATATGGTAATTTGATGGGGCTTTGTCTTCTCTTGCTGTTGTGAAGGTGTGGGAACAAGCAATTGAAGTTTGGTGGAGTTTTGAGAGGTTTCTTGTTTCTGCCCTAATTTTTAAGCTCAAAATTAGGGTTATACAGGGAGAATCAAGGTAGTGGAGTGATTGGAATGGGCTGTGGAGATCTCAAGGAAGCTCTGTGAGTGATTTGGGAGGCTCTCTTTAAGAAAAATTTAGCACCTCCTCCCATGGCCGTGGAGGTGAGTTTTTATAAAAAGGGCATTGGGTGGCTATTAGGGCACAAGTTTGGGTGCATTGTGGTGCTTAGGTGGAAGGCAGTGGAGCTCTTAAATTTGATTTGGATGAGCTGGCCTCTTGGTTTGATTTTGGGTGAGGTGTCATGGGGGTGGCTCTTGGTTTTGAGCTTTTCTGGCCACTAGGCTGGCTGACCAGCCAGGGGGAGGTGGCTAGGAGCTCAGGGAACCCAGGGAAATATGCCACATCAATTTAATGCAATAATACCTAATTTTTCTAAGCTCAGGGCATCCAGAAGAATCTATCACAACAATTTAATGCAAATGTGTTTTGATTTGGCTAGTCAGGGCATCCAGGGGAATCTGTCAAAGCAACTTAATGCAATGAGGTTTAGTTTTGGTAAGGGATCTTAAGCACATGCATTTTTGGAAATAATATCCCTTAATTTGGGGGACCTTTGGTCCATGGAAAAATTTAGGTGTTTTCATAGTGTTTTGACTGGTCCCTAAGTCCAACTAATGGCTGGGGTGAAGTTAATTTTGTGACTTTAGGGTGGTTAGGTCACATTTAGTGCATGGGTCTAAATGGGTGCAAATGACCAAGTCTTGGGTTTGGTCTAGGCTAGCCATGTAAATTGGCCCAATTAATTATTGAATTTGGTGTAGATGATCATAAGTAACAACTTTGGTGAAGGATGGAAGTGGTTTAGAGTTCGATTGAATGATCAATTTGAGGGAATTTTGAACTTTAATCAATTTGGTCATCATGGGCTAGGCTTGGGTCTAGTTAGGGTTAGCCTTCGGCTAAGTCCAAATTGATTTTTGTAAATGGTCAATAGGGACCTCATGAAGAGTTTTCAACATGAATCGGATGCCAATTTGGAGGTTAAGGATATCAATTGGGTGAAATTTGGAGACTTAGCCAATTTGGGGCTAAATTTGGGAATTTTGGATTTATACCAAAATCAAATGGATTTGAGGCTTCACCAAGGCCAATTGATGGTTTATTTTGATGTATAAGAATGTTATAAAATTTTTTTAACATTAATTGTGACCAATTGTGGCTATGGGTTCAATTTGGTGAAATTAGGTCATGTGGCCAAAGTTGGGGTTTTGACCTAAATCAAAATTGGGCTCAAATCATGGCCCAATTAAGCTTAAACTTGGTTTAGTTTGGANTCAGGGCACAAGTTTGGGTGCATTGTGGTGCTTAAGTGGAGGGCAGAGGAGCTCTTCAATTTGATTTGGATGTGTTGGCCTCTAGTNAAATTGAGGTCAATTGAGATCAAATTGATGGACATTTGAGTTGGATTTGGGGAAATTTGGGTCTTTAAAGGCTAATTTGGGGATTTTGGATTAAAGATGGTCAAATTGGCCAAATTGGGTCATGTGGTAGTTAAGAGAAATGAAATTGGGAATATTTAGGATTTATTGAGATTTTTTGGGAATTTTTATAATTTTTGGAATTTTGGGCTATGGAGGGGTATTTTGGTCATTTAGGGGTGTTTTAGGGGTAAAAGGCCACGATGTGTATTTTGGTAGAGTTGAGGTACCAAACATCACCAAAAAGCCATGGACCAATGAAAACCCCATTTTGGGTCCTCTATATAGTGGCCTTAGCCAAACCATAGCCCTAGGGCTAGTAGGTTTAGGGGACCATCTACATGAGTATCCCAAAAGATCAAGGGACCTAGGCTAGAAATTTGAGTTCAGGATTGTGAGTAATTGTGGGTGCAGATAAGTGTCGTGAGTGTCTTAGCTCCAGACCAACACCCAGGGTCAACCTTAAGGTCCAGCAGTCCTAATNCGAATGTAATGAATCAGAAATGTAGGACTTATTCGGAAATGAGAATTGAAATGTAGGTCAATTCTCAAAAGAGAATGTCAGAGTGTAAGGACCAACCTCGATTGTAATGCATCGTAAATATGAAAATGAGAATTGAAATGTATATCAATTCTCAAAAGAGAGTGTCGGAATGTAAGGACTGACCTCGAATGTAATGAATCATAAATGTAAGATTGATTCAAAAATGAGAATTGAAATTTAAGTCAACTCTTAAAAGAGAGTGTCGGAATGTAAGGACCGACCTCGAATGTAATGAATCAGAAATATAGGAGTGATTCGGAAACTTACTAAAGAGACTCGAATAAATAAACTAAAGAATTCATGACATATGTTTTAGTCTGCCACACCATTTATGTTGGCCGATGAACTTCCCTATCTAAAATAAAAGATTATATAGGGTTTATATAAATCTGGGTTCTTCAAGTTTCTTATAAGGGCAAGCCCTTATAGTTAATTACATTTTAAATGACCAAGGCACCTAAGAAAACTCTCGATTTAGATCAGAAAATATTGTCTTCAAGATTTTTAAAAGGTAGGACTTTTCAAAGATCAGACGAAGGAATATCAAATGGGAAAGTCTCAAGTTTAGAACATTGTTATGGAATTCAAAGTGTTATCACTGATCTTGAGGACAGCCTCAATGACTTCCCAAGTTATCTTATGGTTTGGCATCAATTTCAAGAAGGAAATTATTAAAACTTTATCCTTCCAATTTTATTCTTTTGGGCTTACATTTGTAAGAAATAATCATACAGATACCCTGGAAGATATGAGGATTTATCAACCTCAGAATCCTAAAACGAGTTAAGACTTTATTTGCACAACATGATTGTGCAAAAACCTAAAGATAAGGTGAGGATTTATGTTGCACTAGGGAAATGACCTTGAAATCCTATGGCTTGTGGTTTAATTCTAATGAAGAGTTTATTATTGTAGATCCACTCACAGTTGTAGAATGTTGCCCTTGAAGTTAGCTCCAACCTCCTCGGTGAAGTAGCAGTCATAAAGTCTAAAGGTTCAAAAGGTTTAAATGACAAGTAAATTCAGTCAACATGGGGGGGTTAAAGTTGATTAGAGCGACACCAGTTAGGATCCCATGATTTTCTCGTTCTGGTACCACTATTTTCTTTTAATTTTACTTAGCTTAAACAAGTTATTAAGCTAATTTAAACTAGGGGGATCTCGTTAGAAGCTGTGGGTTAACTCATCCGAGGGACTTTCGTAAATTCAAAAGAACTTCTTATGTTTAATTATATTTCAAAGAATTTATGATTACCTTTGAAGATGCTTAATTTAGTTTTGAAAATTGTTTGAACTTTTACTTTTGAAAATTTTTGTTTTATTAACCAAGCATGCGTGGTATGTTGAAGCAGCAGCGAATTGCAGTAAATGAAATGACAGAAAAAATGACAGAAAGTAAATAAAACTGTAAAGGCAAACCTTTCATCTTCTCGCTCCTCCTGCTGAAATGTTAGAACCTCTAACATATATGTAATTTTGCATGAAATCTAAATACATTGCAAGAACAAAAAACAAGAAGACCATTTGAAGGGGTATCTACCAAACCCTAAGTCATAACTAGGTGTTTCCTTAAAGGTTTTAATGGATGATTTTCTCGAACAAAGTATAATAAGTTCAATGGTCCTTCAAAATATCTAAAATTTTATAAAAGTGTTTGGGAACAAACCCTAATAGCTTTCAGAACCCTTCGAAATATTTTGAGTTCATTTGATCTTATTAAATTGTTCAATTAATCATCAAAATTTAGATTTAGTTTTAATGAATATATACAACCTTTGCTAAATGAACTTTGATGTCTTAATCAACTCTATGAGTGGGGTAACTATCATCTAATGTTTCATTTATGAATGATGTGGGTAGAGAACCTTAAGGGCAACGTTGATCTATTAAGGAACTTGACCTTTTTAATTAAAGTCGGGCTAGTAGTGTTTCAAGGGAATTTAAAATTAACTATGTTTCATTTCGGTAACCTCTTTAAACAATTTATATTAAACCTAGCTCACTACTAAGCCCCTATGATTTTATGTGTAAATTTGCATATTTATAACTTTAAGGATTTTAAATTAAGTGAGTTTGATTCTAATCAAATATTGGGTTATAATCCAACCATTAACTAGATGTTTTAATTAGTGTATTATGATCTTTTAAAATTAGACCCCTCTCCTTAGGATCACTCAATTAGTTTAACTTTTAAATCACAATAATTAAAGAAATAACAACATTAATCTTATGGTAAATAGTGATGAATTGGTTTCTACCACTTAAACCCTTTATGTTTCAATCTTCTAAAAGAGTTGATTATGATCATTCATAATCCATTAACTCTTTTGGCTGATCCTAAATTTTAATTAAGGCATCAAAATTCAAAAATACCATTTTTCCCTTGGGGCTTCATAACTTGTCTAATATAACTCAAATGACTTTGAAATTGTTGTGCTACCCCACTCATGGGTCAATTAAAACATGAGAGGAGAAAATGTAATTTTTTTATTTAATTTATATATAACTATTTTAGCTCAGAAAATAGGATTTATAATGTTAATTTATTTATTTAATCAAAGCAAAGTTTTGTTCATGAGAAAATTATTGGAGGTTCGCCTAAGTCAGATGATGGCTTGAACAAATTTCAAAATTTTTAAAATTATATTTTAATTATTGTAATTATTTAGTAGTTTTAGTGATTATTTAAAAAGAAATTATATTTTAATTTCTATACTTTTCTTAAATCTCTCTAAGTCCAAAAATCTTAGAAAAACAAACTTTTCAATTTTGTTATTTTTATTTCATTTTTATAATTATTTTAATAAAAAGTTTAAAAAATTACATGTTTTGCCCTTAAAAATCCATAACTAAATTAGAAAAATTAATAAAAATATTTTAATGGGTCCTTAGTGATCAGGGAACAATTAGGAACAATTTTGGTCATTTTCATATTTATTTGCAATTTTTTATAATTTTAAATTATTTTTAATTCAAACTATAGCTAAAAATTGAACTATTTATTTCAAAATAATTTTAATTTTTCCTAAGTACCCCTGATTACAAGGAACTCAGAAAACAGCTTTTCATGATTTTCCTAATCATAGTTAATTTATTATAATTATTTTAATGCTAAAATATTATTTTACTTAGAAAATAGACTTTAGTGCTTAAACTAATTCAAATAAATTTCAAATTTTTACAATGATTTAAAATGGTAATTATTTACAGTGTGGAATTATTTTTGTTAATTTTTTAATACTATTTCATTCATTTTAAATTTAGTGAGTTTTTAGGGTTTAATTAACTATTGTAATTTACATGAATATTTAAACATGAATTATATTTTTCCAAAAGTCCTCTGACCACAGGGAACCTACTGATACACCAAAATATTTTTAGACTCATATTTTATACTCATTTTTGGTGATATTGCACTTTAATGGAAGGTATTTTTATGTTTTCTTGCAGGTTATTGAATTTTAGGACTTAAAGCAAACAGGAAGCAAAAATGATGAAATTTGGAGCAAAAATGAAGAAGTTGAAATTTTTTCAGCACAGACAGCGCCAGAAGCAGCACGACACCGTTTGACAGAGAGGACGAATAAAACTATAGGACACTAGCACCGATGGCGCCAATGTCGGTTCAACCCCGATTTCTAGAAGATTCGATAAATCTGGACGCATTTTGAAGTGTTTTTGGAGGCACCTATTGGAGAACAGACTCTAGGCTTTATTTGGAGCTGAAATTGATAAAAAAAATGACTCTTCCTACCATTTCATCTCCTCTATTCAACCTTCTAAACATAACACATTCCTCCATTTTCATTCCACAACCATTTAGATTCCATTGTTCTTATAATTTAGAGTTTTCTGGTGAGATTAAGCGTGAACTCTTCTCTAAGAGTGTTGGAGAAGGGGAAAAGTGAGAGATTTCTTCTTCCTTCATTTCCTAGAAGAGGCTATAGCTTATTTGCTTTGAGAATGAGTTTCAGATAAGTGTTCTTGTTTATTAGTGTTGTATGAACTTTCTTTTATATATGAAATTTGTGTTTTTTTGTATCTTTATCATGAAGTCTGAGTAGTTTACTTTATCTTTCTCCCTACTCTAAGATATGGTGAAATGAAGAGATAATATGGATGTGCCGGTATTAAAATATAAAATAAATTGTGATGATTTTTCAACTCCAAATTTACTTTGGAGAACCTTTAGGGTGACAGACCAAAATCCTCAATTTGGTCTTAGTGTTTAAAAACTAAAGCGAGAGTTAGCCTTCAGGTGAAGGAAGTGGGAGCTCTGGAGTGGGAGCCAGTATCCTCCTAGCCTTGCCACGGATTTAAGGACTAAACTTGGGATTAGCCAATGATTTTTTATAACATTGTATCAGGGTAGAGAATTAAAACTGCTCTTATTTGGTACAATACATAATTGAACCATTTATCTCATCTCATTTTACCAAAATCTCATTGTAGTGGGAAAGATGCTTTTTCACATAAGAAATCTTCATCACATAAGCATAGTTTAATAGTTTAATAGATTAGTAGTAACTGTTTAAACTTTGTATTTCATTTTTCCTATTAGTTAAATAATTTAGTTCTGATAGTATCTCAACATTAACAATTAATGAGATTAATTTTGTATTGACTTTTTATGAATTTTCTAGTAAACTTTTCATTTCAAATTTAAACCTTCCCCGTGGGATCAATATTTAGAGCTTAAATAGAAAGTCCTTTATTATTTGATAGCGATACGTATACTTGCAGAGTCAACTATATAATTTTTACATAACTATATTTTCTCGGGTTCAAGTTTTTGGCGCTGTTGTCGGGGAAGGTAACGGTAAATTAAGTAGACTTGGTAAATTAGGAAATTTAGAGATAATTATATAAAAAATCAAAAAAATTTTAAAAAATTCAAAAATCTAAAAAGAAAATATATTTTTAATCAAGAGTAATTTTTAAAAAATTTTTTCTTTGCTTATTATATTTGTTTATGTGAAATATTGGATCTGAAGGTTTAGTACATTACGATTCAGAATTAGAGCGTACTATTAAAAAAATTCAAAAACAACAAAAAGAAATTTAAAATTTAAATGAAATGGCGAATACTTTAAATAATCAAATAAATGAAAATCGACAATGACCTTTAAAATATTATGTTATTCCGATAGCAGATGAACTTCATTTGACTAATCAAAATCCTAATGTTGGTGCTAATTTATTTGAGCTTAAACCTGCTATTATCCAAATGGTACAAAATAATCAGTTTGGAGGAACACCCCTGAAGATCCAAACTTACATCTTGCTAGTTTTCTTGAAATTTGTGCTACTATGACAGTGTCTAATGATGTTGTTAGGCTTAGACTTTTTCCTTTTTCATTAAGGGATAAAGCCACGGCTTGGTTAAATTCATTAGCAATTGGATCTATTAGAACTTGGGGAGAACTATCACAAAAATTCTTAGCTAAATATTTTCCACCCTCGTAAACGGCTAAGCTTATAAATGGCATTACATCTTTTTGTCAGTTTGAAGGGGAATCGATATATGAAGCTTGGGAGAGATTTAAAGATCTTATTTGAAAATGTCCACACCAAGCTTTACCTATATTGGTTAATAATTCAAACTTTTTATAATGGATTAGTAAGATGACTGAGATCTATTATAGATGCTGCTGCGGGTGGATCACTAATGTCAAAACCTTTTGATGAAGCATACTCTTTAATTGAAGAGATGGCTACTAAAAATTTTCAATGGTACTCTGAAAGGGTAAATCCTACGAGAGTAGCTAGTATTCATGATTTTGATGCAATGTCTATTTTAGCATCTCAAATTGCTGTTATTTCAAAAAAGATTGATCAAATATGAGTGAACTATTCTCAAATACCCCTAATATTAGAGGAAAATTCACTAGGACAGATCATTGATATTCAATCATTTTATGAAACTTTAAATGCTATAAATAATCGAAATAACAATCCCTATTCTAACTTTTATAATCTTGGATGGAAAAATCACCCTAATTTTAGTTGGAATAAATATAACAATTTGGTGAATCCATCCAGAAATTTGAACAACCAAGGAAATCCTAGTTATCGACCTTATTATCCTCCTGTATTTAACTCCAATCCTAACCCACAAGTTAAGGAAAAGAAGTTGACGATGGAAGAAGTAATGTTAAACATGAGAAATCAAATACAGAATCAAGGGGCTGCTATTAGAAATATTGAAAATCAATTAAGACATATTGCTACTGCACTCAGTAACAGACCTTCTGGAATTTTTCAGTGTACGGTGGAAGTTAATCCACAAGATCAAAATAAGGAGAAATTAAAGCTATTCAATTACGAAGTGGAAAAGAAGTTGAAACAAGGATCCAATGAGAAATTGAAGTTGATGAAGAAAAATAAGCAATGGAAAGAGACCAAAATGAAAATGAACAAACACAAGGTCCTTTAGAAAAACCATTACCTCTGTTTCCTCAAAGGCTGAAGCAGAAGAATAAAGATAAACAATTTACAAAATTTTTGAAAATCCTTAAGAAGTTAACAATAAACATTTTTTTTGTTGAAGCTTTAGAATAAATATCAAGTTATGTAAAATTTATGAAGGATATACTAAACAAGAAAAGGAAGTTTACAGATCATAAGACCGTTGCACTCAGTGAAGAGTGTAGTGTTATTATTCAGAAAAAGCTTCCTGAAAAATGAAAAGATCCTGGTAGTCTTACTATACCTTGTGTTATTGGTGAAATGTTTTTTGGAAAAGCTTTATGTGATTTATGTGCGAGTATCAATCTTATGCCTTTATCGATCTTTGAACATTTAGATTTGGGAGAGATTTTCCCTACTACTATAACTCTTCAGTTAGTTGATTGATCAATAACTTATCCAAAAGGAGTTATAGAGGATGTATTAGTAAAAGAGGATAAATTTAACCTATTTAAAATATGTGTTTTTAGGAGAGTCATCTATAATTTTTGTTATTATATCTTCTGAATTAATAGAAATTCAAGAACGAAAACTAATAGAGATGTTAAAAAAATATAAAAAGGCTTTTGGATGGACTTTAGTAGATATTAATTAAATTAGTCCTTCTATTTGTATGCACAGAATTTTATTAGATGGGCAATATGAACCTAAAGTTGATCCTCAGAGGAGAATAAACGTAATAATGAAAGAAGTTTTTCAAAAAGAAATTTTAAAATGGCTAGATGTTAGAATTATATATCTTATTTTAGACAGTGTTTGGGTAAGTCCAATTCACTGTGTTCCGAAGAAAGAAGGAGTGACTACTGAAGAAAATGAGAAAAATGAATTAATACCAATAAGACAAGTTATTGGTTGGCTAATTTGTATATATTATAGGAAATTAAACATGGACACCAGAAAAGATCACTTTCCTTTACCTTTTCTAGACCAAATTTTGGATAGATTAGCTGGGAACAAATATTATTACTTTTTAGATGGATATATCAGTTATCACCAAATTCTAATTGCTCCAGAGGACCAAGAAAAGAAAACATTTACTAGCACTAATGAAACATTTTCATTTCGTAGAATGCCTTTTGGACTATGCAATGCACCTGCAACATTTTAACGATGTATGATGTCAATCTTTAACAATTTTATTGAACATGGAATGAAAGTGTTTATGGATGATTTTTTGGTATTTGGAACTTTGTTTGAATTATGTTTAAATAATTTAGAAAAAGTTATGGAAGTAAGTGAAAAAATCAACCTAGTACTAAATTAGGAAAAATGGCAATTTATGGTTGCAGGAGGAATTGTACTTGGGCATAAAATTTCTGAAATTGGCATGGAAGTAGATCCTGCAAAAATTCAAGTTATTGAAAAATTACCACCTCTGATTAATGTTAGGGGTAAGAAGCTTTTTAGGACATGATGGTTTCTACAAGCGTTACATAAAATTTTTTTCTAAAATAACTAAGCCTTTATGCCAACTTTTAGAAAAGGACACGAAATTTAATTTAAATGAGGAATGCATAAAAGCATTTGAATTATTGAAAAAAAAATAATCACTGCACCTATAATAGTACCACCTGATTGGGAGAAACCATTCAAAATAATGTGCAATGCTAGTGATTATGCTATTGGCGTTGTTTTCGGACAAAGGCACAACAAAGTTTTTAAGGTAATATATTATGCTAGTAAAACTCTAAATGATGCTCAAATTAATTACACTACTACTGAAAGAGAGTTATTGGTTATTGTTTATGCATTTGATAAATTTAGACCTTACTTAATTGGAACTAAATGTATAGTGCATACAGATCATTCTCCTATTAAATACTTGATGCAAAAGAAGGATGTAATCCTATTTTGTTTGATAAGTGTTATATATTAATAGATAATAATCCTACAAAATTTTATATATTATTAATTAAGACAAATATTGGTATTAGAAGAAAATTTGGAATCGAATTAATCAAAAACATAAAGTCACAATTTTTTGCCAATGGTGCCCGTAGACGGACCAAAGCGCCGGCAGTGTCATCGGGAGCGCCGACGACATTGAGAGAAGTTTTATGGTTTTTGACAGTTTTTAGCAGACTTTAGTGAGATTTCGCTCTGCAATAATCACCAGGAGGAGTTTTTAAAGTCCCAAAAACTGCCTTGGACGACTGGAAACTTCCTATTTTTAATTCCATGGCCTCCACTTCTAGAAATACTTCGAGGTATGGAGTTTTCAATAGAAGAAAGTTTATTAGTTTTGATGAGCAAAGATTATACGACAAAGTTATTGTAAAGAAGAAGCTTATCAAGGAGAGAGCTTTATCAATCACAGATTGATTAATCCATGTTCTCCGATTGATAAAATCATTGTACAAAGGTAATGAGAAGTTTTGTGCTACACTACCGCTGCAGTTGTTGTACCAGTAGTGAAGGAATTCTATGCTAATTTACATAGAATTACCAAAGGAGTTGTCTTCATTTGAAGTAAGGCCATACCATTTACTCTTGCATAAATTAATGAGTTGTATACGATAGAAAAAGTTCCAATCTGTCATTATACAAAGTTATCCCTACAAGAGTGTTGACCTCACTTTTGGTTGAGGTTTAGTTTTTTTCCTCTTTAGTAACCTAAGGTCTAGCCATAGGACTTTCCTGTTGATTATTCTTAGAAAACTAGAAAAGGCACCCTCACCATTAGAAATCCCAAACTCTTCTCTACTCAACTTAAAGTTCCCCATGTTGGTCTCAGCTTCTAAATACTTAGTAGGTGGGGTCACTATGAGGGAAACTCAAGATGAGTCACCCTTAGGACTGCTGGACCTTAAGGTTGACCCTGGGTGTTGGTCTGGAGCTAATTCACTCACTACACTCATCTACACTCACAATCACTCACAGCCATTAACTCAAATTTTTAGCCTAGATCCCTTGATCTTTTGGGATACTCAGTGGAGCTAAGGAATTCACTACACTCATCTACACCCACATTCACTCACAACCCTAAACTCAAACTTCTAGCCTAGTCCCTTGATCTTTTGGGATACTCATAGATGGTCCCCTAAACCTACTAGCCTTAGGGCTATGGTTTGGCTAAGACCACTATGTAGAGGAAATGAGGTTTCCACTAGTCCATGGCTTGTTGGTGATGGTTGGTACCTCAAATCTACCAAAATACTCATCTTAGCATTTTACCCTAAAAAAAAAAACACCCCCAAATTACCAAAATATCCCTCTTGGGCCAAAAATCCCAAAAATTTCAAAAAATTCATAGAAAATCCCAATAAATCCCAAATATTCCTAATTTCATTTTTCTCAACTATCACATGATCCAGTTTGGCCAATTTGATCATCTTTAACCAAAATCCCCAAATTTGCCTTTAGAGACCCAAATTTCCCCAAATTCAACCCAAATGTCCATCAATTTGATCTCAATTGGCCATATATCCAATCCTAAACTCACTTTTGATATGAGCAAACTAAACCAAATCTAAGCGTAATTGGCCCATGATTTGAGCCTAATTTTGATTTGGGTCAAAACCCCAATTTTGACCATATGACCTGATCTCACAAAATTGAACCCATAGCTTAGTCAATTGGCCTCAATTAATGTTGAAAAATCTTTATAACATTCCTATACATCAAAAT
>JXCR01139680.1:12028-49093 GCA_002079205.1 Phalaenopsis hybrid cultivar | reverse complement strand
AGTTATCTATGATCAGGGATATTTTATAAAAATAAAATAATATTTAGAATAAAAACTTGATTTTTAACATATTTTAAATATTTAAAATAATTAAAAATTCATAAAAAAACATAAAAATAACAAAATTCATGGAAAATGTTCTAAATTGCTTTCTAATCACTTAGGAATAATTAGAATATTTTTCTTGATTTTCTAAATAAAGATATTGAATTTCAAAGCTTAAAAACAATCTTTAAAGGCTAAAAATGAGTTTTCACTAAAATAATTCCAATAAATCAAAGAAAAATTAGAAAATATAAAATTTGCTCCTCTGGGTTCTCTAACCTTAGAGAGATTTTTCAAAGACACAAAACTTAATTTTCATCATTTAAAATATTTTATTTTTATTAAATAACCCAAAATTTAAAATAATTCTGATAAATCACATAGACTTCAAAAAATTATGAAATTTGGTCCAAAGACTTCTTTCGTATAGGTCTACCTCCAGTAAAAATTTCAAAGGATTAAAGTTTACCTTGGTCAAGTTAGGAATTTTCTTTGAAAAATCCTATTTTTGCATGAAAATAATTATATAAAATAAATTAAAATCTGAAAAATCATATTTTCTCCTTTGATGTCTTAATTAACCCATGAATGAGGTAGGATAAAAATTTCAAAGTCATTTGAATTGAATTTGACAAATTATGAAGTGTTAGACCCTTAGGGGTAAATGTGTAATTTTGGAAATTTAGCCTTAATTAACATTTAGGCTTAATTTAAGGAGGGAAGTGGGTAACCTCTGATCTGAATCAACTTATTTGATTCTTGAAACATAAGGGATTAAGTGGTAGAAACTGCATTAAAAAGATAAGTTAATAAATTTCTAAATTATTAAAATTTGGAAGTTTATTAAAATTAATTGATCCTGGACTTAAGGGTATGAATTTTGAAGTCAATAATTAATCAATTTAATACCCTTATCTTATTTTAAAGAAATCCAAATCATGAATCATGACCACTTAAAGCTTAACCTTTTCAAAACTAATTAAGACACTACTTAGGTCTTAAATGCTTAGTGGTGACTTAGGTCAAATCAAAATTGACTAAATGAGGATTAGAGAAATAAACATAACATAATAAAATATCCTTGAAACACCACTAAGCCTAATTAAAAAAAATTGGCTAAGTGTTCAGGTTACACCAACTTGCTTTTTAAGGAAAATCACTCACATAATTTTTAAATTAAATAATAAATGATAATTACCCCATTCTTAGGGATAATTAAGACATCAATGTTCACTGAGCATTAGAAGTATTTACAGGATGAACCATTAAGCAACATAACAGACTTAAATGAACTCGAGGCTTTTCACTAGTTGGTGAGAGGGAGGCATGGACCTGCTTCCTTCTCCTAATTTGTTGGATACCTCAGAGCTCTATTAGACTTAATATACTTTGCTCAATGAAATCATCCTTAATTAAACTTTTAAGGACTCACCAAAATACAACATAGAGTTAGGACAACCACCAGAACTTTACTTTTCCTGCTCTTCATAAATGCCCTCACATGCATTTTTAGGTTTCAAGTGGTGGAACGAGAAGACTCGCCAAGTACGCTTTTATAATTCATAGTACCATCTTTCTTGTGCCTTTTCCTTACATGCTTTTTGCTTACATTATTTCTTTTTATACTTACATTTACCTACATGTATGAAAATAACATAAAATTGCATGTTAACCATAACCAAAACCGAAACTAAAATTAAAAACAATCAAGATAAAATTCACCTCCAGAACATTCAAAATATAAAACAACTTAAAGGAATCACAAACATCACACAAAACTACAATTGCAACTAAATTAAGATGTCTCTATTGGATGATCAGGAATTCCTCAGAGGAGGTAACCTATTGCTAACGAGGCTTCCCACGGTCTAAATGAAATTATGGAACTCATTAAGTTGAGTTTAGTAAATTCATTTGGACATAAAATGTCTCCATTGGAAGATCGGGAACCCCTAGGAGGAGGTAACCTACGGTTGCTAACGAGGCTTCTATCTCTATAGGATGATCGGGAATTCCTCGGAGGAGGTAACCTATGATTGCTAACGAGGCTTCCCTCTCTATTGGAAGATCGGGAACCCTCGGAGGAGGTAACCTACGGTTGCTAACGAGGTTTTCCGCTAAATTAAAATGTCCTTATTGGAAGATCGGGAACCCCTCGGAGGAGGTAACCTACGGTTGCTAACGAGGCTTCCCAAGGCTAAATGAAAGTATGGAACTCATTAAGTTGAGTTTAGTAAATTCATTTGGACTAAGTGAATCCATGAAATTGAGTTTAGTAAGTTCATTTGGACTAAGTGAATCTAATAGAAAATAGTGGTGCCGGAACGAGAGAACCGTAGAATCCTAACTAGTGTCGCTCTAATCAACTTTATTATGCCCCTATAAAATTTAAAGAACTTCAACCATAGGGCCACCTGATTGGACATTATAACTTGACATGCTAGAAAACTCAAACTCGTCGCGACTGGAGCTTGGAGCTAGCATTGTGGGCAGCACGACCATCTTCAACAGTAAAAACCGTCTAAATCAAACTTCCTTCTTTAGACTTAAACAACAAAGCCAAAGGACTTCGAGGTTCCTCGCNACACTCCAGAACCCTGAGCAAACCTGTCTGACTGCGATATCGTAGAAACGGAAGAACTCGAACCACATGTGGTGTTCTCCCGTTTTGGTACTATTGAACTCCTAGCAGTTGTGTCCAATTGGAGGCACGTAGAAATAGTTCCACCGTCGGCCCACCTGAAGAATTTGCAGCCGTCCGATCCTTGTCCCCACCGCAGACACCTGTAGAATTGTCGCCCGTAACTATGTGTCTGTCGTGATGTGAAAAGCGATGACGGTAGCCCACATCGGCACATCATTTGCCCCGACTTCCCTGAATATCTCAAGCTCATTGTCCTGCAATTATTATAAAAAACGTTGATCAGTCAAAAACTATAGGGAATAAAAAAAAACTCAACATACCAAATTGTAAAAGCAATTGTTGCAACAGAGTTCTTTGGCCATCCAAGGTGCTCCATTATTATATGAATAAAAGTAATGAACATTAAAAGCAAGGGGCAATGTTTGATCTCCTGTAAAGTAATGTTGTAATCAAACCTATATCCCGAACAACTATATTGAAACGAAATTGGGGAATGCCCTGAAATGTAAATTTGAAATGTATTATTTTTTTTCAAGTATGTTGAAACATTAAATTAGATAAATGATTTAGAGTTATTTTTGAAATCTTGATAAAGTTTTAGAGGAGTTTGGGGAGTATGTAGTGCCACAAGTTGTTACTATAATTATAATGCTAGTTCTTATAAGGTGAGATTATTTTAAAAACTCAAGAAAAAGTTAGTGAATTAAATTTTTTATTGATTTCCCAATGAATCGAGTACAAGTCTATTTTTTCTTAACAAAATTTTTTGCTTTTGAAAAGGATTACTTTAACGAAATTTTTGCTGTAGCAAATATCTCGCATTACTATTCCTTCCATGTTCTCTAGAGGGTGGCCAAATGGGAGGAATTTCATGATCATATTGACAGGTCATGATGATCCAACCATTATTAATGAAATAAAATGTATATTTGAAAAACTTTATTCTTTATGTTAGACATGTGTGAGAAAAAAACAAGTTTATTATTCAATAGCATTATATTCACTTGATTTCACAAACACCGCTCTTATTAACTTCATAAAAGTAACAGAATATCACTTTAAGTTCATATAACTTTTACGGTATAAAATTTATGTTAATCAGATGTTAGTGCTATGCTCATCCAATTCTTATGGTTTTATCTTTAAGTTCATATAACTTTAGACAATATAAACTTAACGATGTATTGTGTTTTTATCTTTTTCATTGAGAACTAAATCATATATGACTTGGAGTATTAAATTCTATATTAATTTTGTTGGCTTCTGACATCTGCATTTAATTATGTAAATTGTATGTTTTGACATAGTTTGCTACAGATCACACTCGAGAAAATCTATCTTTGTAGCTGAAATCATGGAGCATCTAAAGTAAGCAGTATTGGTGTTCATGAGATCACATCGAAGCTTGGAACAACTAAAGCAAGTGATACTGGTGCCTATGATACAAACTGCATCTGACATTGTTTATTACAGACAATTCCATACTATTAAGAAGTTTCATCACCAATTTTTATACAATTCTTTGAATGTAATATATGTAAATCTTTGAGTGATATGTATGTGAATATTTGGTTGTTATAAATGTAAGATTTGCTAACATTGGACATAATGATATGTATGTAAATCTTGACATGTATGTAAATCTTTTTGCATCTTTTCTAAGGTTGTTTAATCTATGCATGGTTCTATAGATTCACCAGATTGCAAATCTTTTGAAAGTCTTATGGCATCTTTTAAAAGCAGTTATATAGGTTTCCCTCAATGCTACTAGTATCAGACTTTGTGCAAAATATGTGCAAATTGCACTCCGATTATGGCTGAGACATATTACTGATAGGAGTTGGGACTTAGCAATGGAACAACATTTGAAAGTTGGTGCCAAACGGTGTTGTATTCATAGAATCATGCGTATTCCATGCAAGACAAATACAGTATTTGAAAACCTTACTGAAAGGGTTTTTCAAAGAATCAGCTGTATTCATAGAATCATGCATATTTCATGAAAGCTGGTGCCATCTGAAAGCTGGTGACATTAATTCTCCTAAACTGCAAACAAATATAGTATTTGGAAATCCACTAAATTGCCCTTCGATCTTCCTTGCAAGGCACCATGTTATGTGTGCAAAATCCATTGCTTGCATGTAATAGATATAGACGTAAATAAAGTATAGCATATATGAGAGGCCTCAGTATACTAAAACATATAGCATATGACATATAGTCAACATCATCATCGTCTAATTGTGAAGATAAAGCATATGAGAGTCATCTTAAACTTCTTACTAAGATGTGTTTTCTTATCTATTCTTATTCTAAGCTACCGTTAACAAAATATGAATATCTGAAAGTAATTGAACATATGATTTATCGCCACTTTTTTAAAAGTAAACATGTCTATCATGATTATTTCTATTTGAATCATGAGTATTTGTCGGGGAGACTATTTCAAATCATAAAGATAATTTTTCAGCAAGCAAAATCTTTTTTTCTAGAGGCTATAAAACCCTCTATTGAATGTAGATGTCCTACCTAAGTTTTCTATGTAAAAATGTTGTTTTCAAATCCAAATATTCAAGTCCAAAATCATGTGTGGCCATAATACCAATCAAAGCTTGAAAGGAATGACACTTCACTATTAGAGAAAATATATCTATGAAGTCACTCTTGAAACTTAGGTTTTTCTTAAGAGAGATTCTTCTTTCATAAAAGCTCTTTAAAAACATATTTAAAAGAAATAGGGATATAAAATTGCAGTTACTAAAATTAATAACTCTTAGATGTTCCAACTATGATCCACGAGTCATTCTTACAAAAGGATTTTATCTGCCCCTAACATGACAATCATCTATCTGTCATAATCAATAAAATTATTTATCTCGAAATAGATAGAAGATTCTTCATTAGAATCAAAACCTACAGCTACATTCAAAGCACAAGAAATCAAATCAACTTACCCATGCCTTTGGAAAGCTCTAATATTTATTAGCTTATATTTTGCAATATAACTTCGAGGTGGTGTCGATGGTGATTGTGGCACTGGTGAGGGAGTAACACACTCTATACCACTGATCTAAACTGAGATGTAGACCTCGGTATATATCTGACCCAATTTGAAGCTCCACCTGTTTAATTTATTACTATTAAATTGCCTCACAAGAATCTTTTAGAAGTAAATCATGAAGCATGGCAGCTTCCTCATAAATAACATCAATGTTGAATATGATCTGTTTATTTTTAAAATACTATAACTTATATCCATTCACCCCATAATTACAGCCAACAAAAAATACAGCGAATAAATCTAGGTTTCAACTTTCTATTATCAACATGAGCGTAAGCAGGACATTCAAATATCTTCAGATCAACATAATTTGCAGGAGTCCCAAACCATACCTTTTATAGACTTTTTATAGCTAGCAGTTGAGTTAGAGCAGTAAATAAAAAATTTTGCAATAGAGGCTTCATCAACCCAAAAAGATCTATGTAAACAGGAATTAAAAAAAATATATAACATACTTTCTCCATCAAAGTCCACTTCATTCACTCTATCACATCACTCTCTGGCAGTGTATGAAGAATGGTTAAGCGTCTCACTATCCCATCTAGCTTATATAGAGTATTAAACCCGGTAGAGCAAAACTCCCAGACATTGCTAGCACAGATCCTTAACTGTCTCCCTTTCCCTCCAAGAAAACCCTAAAAAAATAAGAAGCTAAAAAAGCAAACATGGCAGCATGCTGGCGAGGGCATCGACCAAAATTCTTTCAATTTGGAGATTATGAAGCCAATATAAGCACTTAAGTTTAGATGTTAAAAATGTAAATATATCATTGAAGTCAATATATTCTTTGAGACCAATATAAGCGCTTAAGTTTAGATGTTAAAAATGTAAATATATCATGGAAACAACAGTTATCCTCATGTACACCCTTATGGAAACAACAGTTATCCTCATATACACCCTATGGAAACAACAGTTAAGCATGTCTTTAATAAATAGATTTCTATATTATTATTCATGTATAGATATACCNTCATCGTCTAATTGTGAAGATAAAGCATATGAGAGTCATCTTAAACTTCTTACTAAGATGTGTTTTCTTATCTATTCTTATTCTAAGCTACCGTTAACAAAATATGAATATCTGAAAGTAATTGAACATATGATTTATCGCCACTTTTTTAAAAGTAAACATGTCTATCATCATTATTTCTATTTGAATCATGAGTACTTGTCGGGGAGACTATTTCAAATCATAAAGATAATTTTTCAGCAAGCAAAATCTTTCTTTCTAGAGGCTATAAAACTCTCTATTGAATGTAGACGTCCTCCCTAAGTTTTCTATGTAAAAATGTTGTTTTCAAATCCAAATATTCAAGTCCAAAATCATGTGTGGCCATAATACCAATCAAAGCTTGAAAGGAATTACACTTCACTATTAGAGAAAATATATATATGAAGTCACACTTGAAACTTAGGTTTTTTTTAAGAGAGATTCTTCTTTCATAAATGTTCTTTAAAAACATATTTAAAAGAAATAGGGATATAAAATTGCAGTTACTAAAATTAATAACTCTTAGATGTTCCAACTATGATCCACGAGTCATTCTTACAAAATGATTTTATCTGCCCCTAACATGGCAATCATCTATCTGTCATAATCAATAAAATTATTTATCTCGAAATAGATAGAAGATTCTTCATTAGAATCAAAACCTACAGTTACATTGAAGACACAAGATATCAAATCAACTTACCCATGCCTTTGGAAAACTCTAATATTTATTAGCTTATATTTTGCAATATAACTTCGAGGTGGTGTCGATGGTGATTGTGGCACTGGTGAGGGAGTAACACACTCTATACCACTGATCTAAACTGAGATGTAGACCTCGGTATACATCTGACCCAATTTGAAACTCCACCTGTTTAATTTATTACTATTAAATTGTCTCACAAGAATCTTTTAGAGGTAAATCATGAAACATGGCAGCTTTCTCATAAATAACATCAATGTTGAATGTGATCTGTTTATTTTTAAAATACTATAACTTATATCCATTCACCCCATAATTACAGCCAACAAAAAATACAGCGAATAAATCTAGGTTTCAGCTTTCTATTATCAGCATGAGCATAAGCAGGACATTCAAATATCTTCAGATCAACACAATTTGCAGGAGTCCCAAACCATACCTTTTATAGACTTTTTATGGCCAGCAGTTGAATTAGAGCAGTTAATAAAAAATTTTGCAATAGAGGCTTCATCAACCCAAAAAAATCTATGTAAACAGGAATTAAAAAATATATATAACATACTTTCTCCATCAAAGTCCACTTCATTCACTCTATCACATCACTCTCTGGCAGTGTATGAAGAATGGTTAAGCGTCTCACTATCCCATCTAGCTTATATAGAGTATTAAACCCGGTAGAGCAAAACTCCCAGACTTTGCTAGCACAGATCCTTATCTGTCTCCCTTTCCCTCCAAGAAAAACCCTAAAAAAATAAGAAGCTAAAAAAGCAAACATGGCAGCATGCTGGCGAGGGCATCGACCAAAATTCTTTCAATTTGGAGATTATGAAGCCAATATAAGCACTTAAGTTTAGATGTTAAAAATGTAAATATATCATTGAAGCCAATATATTCTTTGAGACCAATATAAGCACTTAAGTTTAGATGTTAAAAATGTAAATATATCATGGAAACAACAGTTATCCTCATATACGCCCTTATGGAAACAACAGTTATCCTCATATACACCCTATGGAAACAACAGTTAAGCATGCCTTTAATAAATAGATTTCTATATTATTATTCATGTATAGATATACTNCCTTGTAGTAACTCACCGACCCATTTATCACCAACATATGTTGATGTCATACATGGAGTTCGTTCGATGTATGTGAATTAGTAGTCATATAACAAAGTTAGAATAAACACAATCTTTCTAACATAGTGCAAATGTTTTGGATTCATCCTACCAAAAATAGTTCAAAGATAATAGTTAATACCTTCAAACATTTAAAGACATCTAGATGCAACAGTACAACCAGTACAATCAGTACAATAAGTTTTGAGTAAAAATATCCAGTTAAATATAAAGAGTGAAATAAAAGAAGTGTTAGGAAAACAAATAA
The DNA here is from genome assembly GCA_002079205.1 of Phalaenopsis hybrid cultivar. Classification (NCBI taxonomy): domain Eukaryota; kingdom Viridiplantae; phylum Streptophyta; class Magnoliopsida; order Asparagales; family Orchidaceae; genus Phalaenopsis; species Phalaenopsis hybrid cultivar. The sequence goes on along the minus strand of JXCR01139680.1, from coordinate 40,258 downwards.
CAATCTACGTTACGACAATATAAACAGTTTTGAGATAACGAAACGACAAGCTTTCTAAACATTCAGTTCTCCATGAAGGAACGTAAGAAATCGACTTGATATTCTGCCTCCAACTTCACAAAAAATTCTATACGGACTGGATCTTGTAGTAACTTAACACAGTTGAGATAAAATTTTCTATCTTCCTTCACCTCAACATGTGTATTTAGGATTCGAAGACACCCCTCAACGGATACATCCTGTGATGTATAAAGCTTAACAGAGCAAGATTCAACAAGCTTTTCGATTGTGCTTCTGACGAATGCCGCTCCTTTCTTCTTTTTCTCCACCCTATGCCGTTTTGGAATGGATGACGATTCAACAAGCCTTTCATCAACTGACCTATGGATTTAACAAGGTACTTCTCCTGAGCCACTTATATTATTAGTTTCAAGAGCATTAGTTGTGCCAATAAACTCATCTTCAGATGGGGTGAAAGCATGTGCTTCCGTTGCAACAGCCCCTTTGAACATACCATCCAGCTTCTCTTCCATTACTGGATCAATACCATTCATTTTGAATTTCTTAGCTGCTGGCATGACCTGCATGGTGAAGAAAAGTTAATTAGTAAAATCATTCCAATGTAACTCAAATTAAAATAAGGAGATGATATAGGGTAAGTCTTTACCTGTAGTTTCTCAGCCCACCACTCCTCAGGAGCATCTATCGTTCGTTTCAATGGATCCCAACCCAAACCTGTAGTTCCCCTCTTAAGTTCTTTCTAAATTTTCCAATTTTTCTTTAATTGATCCCACTTGTTCTTAAATTTCATCATGTCGTAGTCTCTGTCTGTGAGTTTTTTGAATTTGACAGAAACATTATGTCGTAAGTCTATTTCCTAGCTCCATCTCCTTAAGACAGAGATCACAGAAAATATTTGTTGCTTCCCTGTCCCATATCGCAGATGATCCAACTTCTTTGCCTTGATTCATTGTGGTACTTACTAGTGAAATGTTAAATAAGAAAAAAATGCATTTAATAACATGACCCTAAAACTCTATTACTGACAATCGTTCTCAATATTATATACATATATATGCCAATATTACAAAATAAAACATGATTTTATCCATCAACCCTTAATTTCAAAAAGAAACCTTATGTAGTATTATTTTAATATAGTAAAATTTTATAAACCAAACCATTTTCCCCAAATATTATTATGAAAGCAAGCTCTCCAAGTTCTTTGAAAAAACATACCAACCCAAAATGTCATCATGAGAAATCAATGAGCCTCAAATGCTAAAAGGATGCATGGTGGTAATATTATTATGAAAACAAGCTCTCCATACAGGGACGAATCACATAAAATTAGATAAAAAATAAATGAATATTTCTTCACATATCCGTTCATCTACCTCTCCTTGCAAATGAAAAAATTCTTAATGCGAAGAAGAGGAATAAATGGGCAAGGAAGAAGTTTTACCTTCTGAGAATGTCGAAGAAGGAGCTTGCCGACGAGGAAGAGCAGGTCGNGGTAATATTATTATGAAAACAAGCTCTCCAACTAATGAATGAACCTAAAAAATGGATCAACATCCTCATTTTTTTTTACAGGGACGAATCACATAAAATTAGATAAAAAATAAATGAATATTTCTTCACATATCCGTTCATCTACCTCTCCTTGCAAATGAAAAAATTCTTAATGCGAAGAAGAGGAATAAATGGGCAAGGAAGAAGTTTTACCTTCTGAGAATGTCGAAGAAGGAGCTTGTCGACGAGGAAGAGCAGGTCGAACGGAATCAGTGAGGGCAGATATAAAAATCGGGGATGAGATTCTTAAGGAAAGATTTAAGAGGGAAGAGATGAGTGAGAGGAGGTAAGATCGAGATTTCTTACCAAAGTCTGAGCAAGCTGCCTTTGGCGGAGCGGAAACAGAGCAAGGTTTCCTCTGCGGAGGCGGCAAAGCGGAGATTTGGCGGAGGAATACCGAAGTTTCGTAGAGGAAGAGCGGGTCTTCAGCGGAGCGGCGGAAGACTGGAGAGTCGGCGGCGACAGAGCGGTACTTCGGCGGAGGCAGAGCGAAGCTGGAGGCGGAGGCGAGCGGATCTGGAGTGCGAATAAGGTTTTAGGGCAAGAGGGGTGGGCGCATAAAATATGCCCCAATCGCGCGTTCGAAACGCTGATCACGGGTCGATACCCGCGATCAACTTTTCTCCAAATCGAAAACGAGATTATAAAATAAGCTGCGTAAACGCGCAAAACAAACGGTGCGGCGGCGTTTTCAAAAACGTCGCCGCACTTATAAGCTACCCCAAACGGGCCCTAAGTGCATGGGATACTAGTTAGGCCAATTAGGGGTGTCAAGNCAAATCGAAAACGAGATTATAAAATAAGCTGCGTAAACGCGCAAAACAAACGGTGCGGCGGCGTTTTCAAAAGCGTCGCCGCACTTATAAGCTACCCCAAACGGGCCCTAAGTGCATGGGTAACTAGTTAGGCCAATTAGGGGTGTCAAAAATTGATCATGCACCCCAACTTGACTCGAAACCCGACTAAAAGGATTTGGGTTCGGCTTGATCCAAATACTTTTTTGGTCGAGTTGACCGAAAACTAGCCTTCACCGCCAACCCGAAATCAACCTATCAACCCAAAATTGTCCTGAGATTGACTTGAAGTCGACACGAATATGACCCAAATAATTTTTTGGGTCGGATTAGAAATTCTAACCCATTTATTTTCTTTGGTCAAGTTCAGGTTGAGCCACAAACCGAAAATTGACCTGAAACTAACCCGACAACCCGAAATCAACCTATCGACCCAAAATTATCCTTAGATTGACTCGAAATTGACCCGAATAGCTATTTTGCCATATATTAAATAGGTTATATGGTTGGTTTTGGGTTAGCTGGTTAAAGGCAGGTTTGGTTCGGGCTTGGCTTTCTGACCGTTTAATAATTTGACCAGGTTCGGGGCAAGCAGGTTTTGATCAGATCAGTTTTGGGTTAGACCTGAATCAGACTCGCAAACCTGATTTTGACATCACTAAGGCCAATAAAAAGATTAACAAATGAAGCAATTTAAATATAATCAATTAAGTCACGGTTTTAGACAAAAACATATTTAGTGTGAAGATCTACATTGAATGCCTATATCTGAAGAGTAGCATCAAACCTAAGAAGTTTACATATAATTGATTAGTTTGGGATACNTGCTTCTGACGAATGCCGCTCCTTTCTTCTTTTTCTCCACCCTATGCCGTTTTGGAATGGATGACGATTCAATAAGCCTTTCATCAACTGACCTATGGATTTGACAAGACACTTCTCCTGAGCCACTTATATTATCAGTTTCAAGAGTATTAGTTGTGCCAATAAACTCATGTTCAGATGGGGTGAAAGCATGTGCTCCCGTTGCAACAACCCCTTTGAACATACCATCCAGCTTCTCTTCCATTACTGGATCAATACCATTCATTTTGAATTTCTTAGCTGCTGGCATGACCTGCATCATGAAGAAAAGTTAATTAGTAAAATCATTTCAATGTAACTCAAATTGAAATAAGGAGATGATATAGGGTAAGTCTTTACCTATAGTTTCTCAGCCCACCACTCCTCAGGAGCATCTATCGTTCGTTTCAATGGATCCCAGCCCAAACCTGTAGTTCCCCTCTTAAGTTCTTTCCAAATTTTCCAATTCTTCTTTAATTGATCCCACTTGTTCTTAAATTTCATCATGTCGTAGTCTTTGTCTGTGAGTTCTTTGAATTTGACAGAAACATTATGTCGTAAGTCTATTTCCTAGCTCCACCTCCTTAAGACAGAGATCACAGAAAATATTTGTTGCTTCCCTGTCCCACATCGCAGATGATCCAACTTCTTTGCCTTGATTCATTGTGGTACTTACTAGTGAAAGGTTAAATAAGAAAAAAATGCATTTAATAACATGACTCTAAAACTCTATTACTAACAATCATTCTCAATATTATATACATATATATGCCAATATTACAAAATAAAACATGAGTTTATCCATCAACCCTTAATTTCAAAAAGAAACCTTATGTAGTATTATTTTAATATAGTAAAATTTTATAAACCAAACCATTTTCCCCAAATATTATTATGAAAGCAAGCTCTCCAAGTTCTTTGAAAAAACATACCAACCCAAAATGTCATCATGAGAAATCAATGAGCCTCAAATGCTAAAAGGATGCATGGTGGTAATATTATTATGAAAACAAGCTCTCCATACAGGGACGAATCACATAAAATTAGATAAAAAATAAATGAATATTTCTTCACATATCCGTTCATCTACCTCTCCTTGCAAATGAAAAAATTCTTAATGCGAAGAAGAGGAATAAATGGGCAAGGAAGAAGTTTTACCTTCTGAGAATGTCGAAGAAGGAGCTTGTCGACGAGGAAGAGCAGGTCGAACGGAATCAGTGAGGGCAGATATAAAAATCGGGGATGAGATTCTTAAGGAAAGATTTAAGAGGGAAGAGATGAGTGAGAGGAGGTAAGATCGAGATTTCTTACCAAAGTCTGAGCAAGCTGCCTTTGGCGGAGCGGAAACAGAGCAAGGTTTCCTCTGCGGAGGCGGCAAAGCGGAGATTTGGCGGAGGAATACCGAAGTTTCGAGGAGGAAGAGCGGGTCTTCAGCGGAGCGGCGGAAGACCGGAGAGTCGGCGGCGCAGAGCGGTACTTCGGCGGAGGCAGAGCGAAGCTGGAGGCGGAGGCGAGCGTGCGAATAAGGTTTTAGGGCAAGAGGGGTGGGCGCATAAAATATGCCCCAATCGCGCGTTCGAAACGCTGATCACGGGTCGATACCCGCGATCAACTTTTCTCCAAATCGAAAACGAGATTATAAAATAAGCTGCGTAAACGCGCAAAACAAACGGTGCGGCGGCGTTTTCAAAAGCGTCGCCGCACTTATAAGCTACCCCAAACGGGCCCTAAGTGCATGGGTAACTAGTTAGGCCAATTAGGGGTGTCAAAAATTGATCATGCACCCCAACTTGACTCGAAACCCGACTAAAAGGATTTGGGTTCGGCTTGATCCAAATACTTTTTTGGTCGAGTTGACCGAAAACTAGCCTTCACCGCCAACCCGAAATCAACCTATCAACCCAAAATTGTCCTGAGATTGACTTGAAGTCGACACGAATATGACCCAAATAATTTTTTGGGTCGGATTAGAAATTCTAACCCATTTATTTTCTTTGGTCAAGTTCAGGTTGAGCCACAAACCGAAAATTGACCTGAAACTAACCCGACAACCCGAAATCAACCTATCGACCCAAAATTATCCTTAGATTGACTCGAAATTGACCCGAATAGCTATTTTGCCATATATTAAATAGGTTATATGGTTGGTTTTGGGTTAGCTGGTTAAAGGCAGGTTTGGTTCGGGCTTGGCTTTCTGACCGTTTAATAATTTGACCAGGTTCGGGGCAAGCAGGTTTTGATCAGATCAGTTTTGGGTTAGACCTGAATCAGACTCGCAAACCTGATTTTGACATCACTAAGGCCAATAAAAAGATTAACAAATGAAGCAATTTAAATATAATCAATTAAGTCACGGTTTTAGACAAAAACATATTTAGTGTGAAGATCTACATTGAATGCCTATATCTGAAGAGTAGCATCAAACCTAAGAAGTTTACATATAATTGATTAGTTTGGGATACTTTTTTTTATAATATTATCACACTTTTTCTTGTCAAAACTTGCATGTGCGAAATTGACACTAGTGGCTATGTTCAATCATTTCTACAGAGTGGTGCAAGGAAAAATAGACTGATATGGACTTACATAAAGTATAAACTTAAAGATGAATATCTCTTTTTTGATAAGTATAGAGATAATTGAATGAAGTGTGAAAAATATAAGCATTGTAAACAAAGTGATAAATGCAAGGATTGTGTTCATCTTATTCAAGGAGCTAATTTATATGCAAAGATTGTGTCCAACACTAAGGAATTATGATAGATTTAATAGGTTATTGTGCCTTGGGATGATATACTTATATCTGATGATTTATAGATATCTTATAAAAAGTATAATTGCCTAAAATTACATGAGAAATATCAAATATTTATTTGTTGTAGTTGCGTATTTGTTTGATTGATTATAATGATGCAGAATTTTCTTATGTTTTCTTTTGCAGTTATTTTTTTTTCATGGCATTATAGATGAATATATGATACTTTTATTTGTCATTGCCCTATAGCTGAGGGCGTATTTTTTCTGCAATTGTTTCATGTTTTGCTTTAGTTGTGTTCAGATGCTTCCACATTAAGCTTTTTAATCTACTGTCTTTTTTATAAGGGCACTTTTTGTCCTCTCTCAAACGTTTTTTTTTATCTGGAAAAAAAGTGGCATTACTAGTTTTTGCTGGAGCACGAATTTTAAAGTTAAATTTTTGTTATTTGCTGAAAGTTAAATTGAAAATGTTTTGTTCTTGTTGAAAGTTTTGTGTGCTGAATTGAAAATTGTACTGTTAGGCTGCATCTTGGAGGATTATGAGAAATTGTTTATTTTGTCTTTTTTGGACAAAAATTAATCTTGGGCATGAAAAAATTATTAAATGGTTTAATAAAAGAATAAATGTATATTTCCTCTTGATTTTATGTGATTTTGAATATGGATTATTCAAGTAGTTCGCAAGTTTTCATAACTTATTCTGGTATAAATCCTGGATTTTCCAATCAGTAATTTTTTTCTTTGTTCCTTTTTCTAATTTTTTAGGTGATTGGATGTGTGCATGTTTGAGATTTTGTCAAATTCAAAGGGCTGATTTCCTTCTTTTAATGTGGACTTTATTTGTTGTAGAATTTTATATTAACTCATTTCTTATGGAATTTCAAGTATTTGTGAATTTAATATCATCATTTGAAATGAATGAGGTATGTTTATTTGCATCAACATTAATTAATCATTTCCTAAATTAAAATTTGAAAAAAAATTTGCCATTGGACATGCACCTCATAGCCTCTTATTTGAGGCTTACACATCACAATTTGTGAGGCATGCCCTTGCTTCAAATCTGAAGAGATTTGTGCCTCATATTAATGGTATAGGTTGATTTATTAAATTGATAATAAAATTAATAAAAATTCTTATTTTATTGCAAGGATGTGTAATTCCAAACCTTATCACACAACCATTTTTGTTGATTCAATGGATAAATAATATTTGTTGTTGGTTTCTCTTCAAGGCACTGAAGGAAAGAAAATCTATCTAAATTTTCTAGATTTCAAGCAAAAAGTGATAATTTTTCTATTGATTTTGATATTCTGAACTTTGTTGATGCCCAATTGGAATGTTTCATTTCTCTTGAACGTTATTATTCTCTTCAAGTTAGCTTGATCTGATCTAATTGCTTTTTCAGTCTAGGCTGCAGTCTTCTTATTAAATTTGTTTGCTTAAAAAAACATGTTTTTGTAACCAATGTAGCCATTTCTTATTTGCTTTTTTCGTTTCTTAAAGATGTCCTTTACAAGTAGAAAAGCTTTATTGGAAATTTAGAAATATTGATATTCTCTAATGTTTAATTTCAGATAGTATTTCCAACTCATCTGTAGGGACGAATTGCAAGCCAGATAGCAGCACCTATGACAGTATCTCATTCCAGTCGAGAAAAGTAGTCATAGAGCTGCCAGTTCGGGTTGATTTTGTTGGTGGTTGGAGCGACACACCACCATGGAGTTTAGAGCGTCCAGGTTGTGTTTTGAATATGGCAATAAAATTAGAAGGTTCCCTTCCAGTTGGGGCTGAGATTGAGACAACAGAACATACAGGGATACTAATCTTAGATGATGCAAACAATCAATTATATATAAGTGATCCAGGCTCAATTTCTGGGCCATTTGACAAAGATGATCCCTTTCGGCTTGTTAAGTCTGCTTTTCTTGTCTCTGGTATTGTTCATCATAAGATATTGGTTGACTCCGGCATACGGATTAGGACGTGGGCAGATGTGCCCCGTGGAAGTGGGCTAGGAACTTCCAGCATATTAGCTGCAGCTATTGTAAAAGGACTTCTTTCTCTAATGAGAGAAGATGAAAGTAATGAAAATGTAGCTAGAATTGTTTTGGTGCTTGAACAAGTTATGGGCACAGGAGGAGGATGGCAAGATCAAATAGGAGGTCTATACCCAGGCATAAAATGTACAAATAGTTTTCCAGGACAGCCACTAAGGTTGCAAGTCATTCCTATTGTAGCTTCGCCTCAGGTGGTACAGCAGCTGGAACAACGCCTTCTTGTAGTTTTCACCGGCCAAGTAAGCTTCTAGTCTGATTACCGTTTAGCATAGTGTCTGGATTCAATTCAATTGCATAGGTTAGGAGTAATTTGGAATTTATTCAAAAATATTTTCAAAAAATAGATTTAACATCCTAGGCAATACTTAGCAAAAAATAATTGAAAAAGAGAATTCATAATGCTGCGACCAAATAGGTTTGATGAGGTCAACGATGATGACAATAACAGTGACGATGATGGCATAGGTTGGGAGAAAGTTGCTCGTCATTGGGGAGAGCATAGAGCTGACAAACAGACTTGGTTTTATTTACTAGTAGAAAATCATTTCTATAGAAGAATGAAACCTTTTATAACAATCAATGTTAATTGCACGACTAGATTTGCTTTGGTTAGGCTGTTCAAGTCAAGATATGGACCTAAACCTTGTCCTAGAGCTTGTTGCATGTTGAATTTGCTTGAATCACTGAATCAAAAAACTCACTTATTTGACAGTCTACAAATGGTCGGCTTAATTTTAATCTTCACTACCATGTCATTAAGCTCAGCCAATATTCAAGTTGTCCACTGGTTGAGAATACTCACCAAAAGCAATCATCAATTTACAAGTGTACTTACGCGAAGTATCGTTGATCATCTAGTACTCGCCAATCCTTTCATTGCAATATAGAACTCATCAGTCCAACTTGGAACTCATCCTCCTAAATAGAACTTGCGGAGTGCGTCTATGACATGAAGAATTGAGTTCTTCACTTGCCACACAACCAACAACAGACCTGATGGCGACTACTCGTCAATAGTAATTGTGCTTAGCCCCCATCACCATATATATATAGGGGTTAAGTTTCTTAGCACAAAGGATTGTAATTTGAATTTTTTGNCAAGATGAAACACCTAAATATTTCTCCTCAAAACTAAAGCCAAACATTAAGATAGCTTGGGAAGTCACCGAGATTCGCCTTTGGATCCATGACATCCCCTAGTTCTTCCTCTTTTAGATTTTATAATAAAATATTCCAAATTTGAACTAATCCCCTTTCACACCTCTATGTCCGATTTCATTGACAAGTCCTACCCTTTGAAATTCCTTGAACATAATATTTCTTGATTTTTATTGAGAGTCTTCTTAGGTGACTTTGGTCATTTAAGATGTAATTAACTATAGGGGCTTTCCTTTATAGGAAGCATGTCCAAACCCAGCTTAATATAAACCCTATTTAATCTTTTATATTAAATAGGGGAATTTGTCGGCAAATACAATGCTTTCGCAGACCAGATGGACGTCATACTTTCTTTAGTTTATTTGATTGAGCCCATCCTAAAGTCTTGTGTTTATCCTTCGGGATAGATACAAGATTTGAGGTACAGTGCTCTTTTATTTTAAACTATTAAAAATATGGAGTCTGTTTGATTTCATACTTTTCTAAACTTCAACGTCCTTTCGAAGCGGGTGACGGGATTTTAATTCCGGCGACCGACAGCTTCTTACGGGCAACTCCCCTCCAACCTAAAATAGCGCCGACAAAGAGATTTGATACAAGATATCTATAATTTTCTAACAGATGAAAGTGATTTTTGAGAAATGCGAGATGAAGGATATGCTAGTTTCTTTGTTTCATTGCTTAATCAAATATCAAAGCAGGGGCATTTCTTCATTTCTGCAAAACTACTCCCTATCATGAAAATTAGAAGAGTCACTAAAGAAAGTGTTATTTTGAATTATTGCATTCAAATGGAAAAATGATATAGGATCTATCATATTTAAATATGTTATGGGTATTATTATGAGTGGACCAATTTATGAACTTGGGCATCCTTCCACAAATTTCCTACTTTACAGTCAATCACAAGTTCCATATGAAAGTTGGGAAAAATTTTTATTACCTTGGGAGCCCATGACTCCTATTGATGATAGTTATGTTGGGAATGGGAATGAGGCATTAGATACTATCTTGGATCATTCATCACTTGCTTCAACTCCAATGATGCCACCAACAGTTGGAAGTTTACTTGCTGTGGAAAAGAAATTGAAGAAAATTGAAAGAGAACTTCAAAGTATTATGAATGCAATAGGAGATCTTAAGCACCTTTTTGATCACCTAGATTGGAGGATGAAAGAGAATTTTGATCATGGTGGAACATTTGAAGCCGGATTAGTGCGGATGTTTAAAGAAAAAAAGATGGATTGAGGAAAATTCAACTGATCAATTCTCTTAACCCTTCTACAATCTGTACGTTCATTACTAATCGATGGGACATATCATAGGAGGAGAAAGCACTGATGATGAGGCAACATAATTAAATAATTTGGACTCTTTCTACTAGTTTAAAAAACTTATGTACTTAATGTAATTGTGTGGATTTTATTTAGTTTTCTTTGCTTTAGAATTCTGAACTTTGATTGTATGTATAGTTTTGTGTCAACATTTAGTATTGTGGCTTGATTTCAACGTTGATTTATAATTTAGTTTGCTTAGTATGTGTGAAAGTGTGATTAGAAAAATATGTTTGTAAAATTGTATTTATATATATATATATATATATATATAAGTTAGTTTGTTGTTATTTATGAAAATGATTGTTTGTGAAAAAGTTTGTTTGTGAATTATTATTAGATAAAAATTTGTATTTAAAAATACTCTAAAAACTTTAGAGAAAATTGAAAGCAAATTAAAGATTGAAAAAATTGAAAAATGAAATCTTTAGGCCTTCAGCGTCAGCGGCGCTGCAGGGGCACCGACAGCGCCCTCGACCCGAGAACAGCCTTTAACTCCTTAAATTCGTGATTTTCACCGTAAAGCGCTGATACACCTGAAATATATAGTATTTTTAAGCACATTTTTATACTTATTTTTGAGATATTACACTTTAATGGAAGGTATTTTTGTGTTTTTCTTTCAGGTACAGGTAAAAAGGTGAAAAATGCTTAAAAGTGTGAAAAACGATCAAATTTGGAGCAAATAGGTGAAAATATGGAAGTGTTTTGGCGCCTAAGCGCCAGATCCGGTACTTAGGCCCCGGTTAAACAGAGAAGGCCGCACCTAAGTTCCAAAGGCCTCGCGCTTAAGCGTCAGTGGGAGTTATTGGATGAGAAAATTTGTTTTTTACAAATTTTAAAGAGGGTTTTGAGGCACCTATTGGCATAATAGGTGGTTACAACCACCATGGAAGAAAATTATTGCGAAAAGTTGCATCTCTTGGGGAAATACATAGAATCAAGACACATTTTGAAGAGATACCAAGACACCTTTTGGAGAATTATAAAAGAAGAAAGATTGAGACTTTGAAAGGGTTCCTGAAAGTACTGAGAATGTTTTGAAAGTTCTAAAATTGGGGAGTTAGTTGGAAAGATTTTCAGGCACCACATATTTATCTATTTCTGTTTTTAGTTTTTTATTTTGGAGAGTTGTAAAGAAGAGATTCAAAGGAACTTCAAGAGTTTGGTGGAGGACTTGAGATAAGTTTTTATCTTTTCTTTAGACTACATTTGGTTTTAGTTGAGACTTGTTGTTGATTTGAAAATGATTTCTACTTTTAATCTAAAGTGTGGTTTTGTTTTCTCCATGGATTCAAGTAATTTTCTTTATCTTTCTTCTTAAAATGATAAGTAATTAAGTGTTGGATGGAAGTTGTGAAGAGTTTTGACCTTTAATGTCTAAAGAAGTTATGATGATTTAAATCCATGTACTTCATTTAATTCTTGATTTGGCCAATCCAGGTGTTAAAATTGGTTGTGAGAACATGTAAGAACTGGGTTGGTATTGTCTCAGTCAACAATTGAAAAAAATCATATGAGGTTGTATGAATGAGAATGTAGTTCATATGATTGAGTGCAAAGAGAAATATTCATTGAAGGGTGTAGAGTTAGAGGACTTTAAAGTGACAGGTTAAAGCCCCCAGGTAGACGGAATCGATGGAACTCTAGAGTGAGAGCTAGTATCTTCCCTGCCTAGTCGGTCTTCAGAACTATTCTCACTTTAAATTAGCCAATATTCTTTATAGCATCTCTAGTAAGGGTAAAGAATATTATTGCTTCTATTTGGCACAACACAATATGCATACTTCTACAGCATAATTCTTATACTTTACTGATTCATGATAAGGAGAAAGATATTTTCATATTTAGTGCTTTTCTTCTACAAAAACTTAAGTTATCATGTAAGTTTGTTCTGTTTTTGTCAAAGTATTAAAATTACCAAAAATATTTAAACTTTCTTTAATGCGAAAATGTCTTTAACTTAAATAATTGTCTTTTTAAAAATAGAAAGTTTTTCAAAAAGTGCATATTGCATATCTTCCCTGTGGGCAGGTCTTAATAAAAAAGTCATATATTACTTGATAACGATATGTATACTTGCGTAGTATCCCAATATACATAAATTAAAAGTTCAATTCTTATTTTTCTTCAAGATCAAGCTTTTGGTTTTATTGTGAAATAAGGAGATATAAGTGAAAAATACAATCAGGATTATTTTTATATTGTTGCATATAAGCAGTTTCGGGATCAAGTTTTTGGTGCCGTTGCTGGGGAAGTGAAGTGAAAATTGCAAAGAATCTATTGATTTATAAGCAAATTTCTATTTTTAGAAAGTCTTATTTAAACATTAAATTACTATATTTTATTTTTTGTGTGTTTAGTTTTATTTAATTTTATGTTAGTGTATGCATAGCCAGGTTTCTAAAGGACTAGTGCCCTACGATTTTGTATTAGAGAGAATTGTCAGAAAAATCAGAAAAACCAAAAAAAATTAAAAATCTTGAAAAATCTAACCAAATTATAGAAATGGCAAACCAAAATGTTAAAATGTTAAAATTCATAAAGAGTTTAGACCTTTAAGAGATTATGCCAACCCTACTGTAGATGAACTTCATTGTAGTTTTCAAAAACCTACTGTAGTGGCTAATTCATTTGACGTAGATGAACTTCATTGTAGTATTCAAAAACCTACTATTGTGGCTAATTCATTTGAGCTTAAACTAGATGAACTTTATTGTAGTATTCAAAAACCTAATGTAGTGGCTAATTCATTTGAGCTTAAACCATCCAAATGATATCAAATAATCAGTTTGAGGGATCACCAACTGAAGATCCAAATTTACATCTTGCCAATTTTCTAGAATTTTGCGGTACATTTAAATACGATGGTGTATTAGAAGATGCCATAAGACTTCGGTTATTTCCTTTCTCTCTGAGGGATAAAGCTAAGATGTGGTTGAATTTTTAAGCACCTGGATCTATCAGAACTTGAGGTGATTTAGCAGTAAAATTCCTTGCTAAATATTTTCCACCATCAAAAACTGCGAAGCTTAGAAATGATATTATATCCGTTAATCAATTTGAAGGGGAATCTATTTATGAAGCATGGTAAAGATTTAAAGAACTCTTAAGAAAGTGTATGCACCATGTTATACCAGATTGGCTAATAATTCAAACTTTTTATAATGGATTAGTTGGATCTCTTAGATCAATTATTGATGTCGTTGTTGGTGGTTCATTGATGTCAAAACCATTTCATGATGCCTATGCTTTAATTGAAAAAATGGCTACCAATAATTTTCAATGGCTTTTTGAGAGGGTGAATTTTAATAAAGTAGCCTACTCATGAATCTGATGCATTTTCTATGTTAGCAAATCAAGTTGCTGCAATTTCAAAAAAGTTAGACCAATTTGGAATGAATTTTTTTCAATCAATTTCCATGATTGAAAAAAATTCATTAAGCTCTCAAGCATCATTAGAACTTTGAATGCCATAAATAACAAGCAAAATAACCCATATTCAAATTATTATAACCCAGGTTAGAAAAACTATCCTAACTTTAACTCGAATAACAATTCAAGTGGTAATAATCAGCAATGGGAGAACAACCAAGTAAACCCATTGGGAAACTGGAACAATCAAAGAATAATAATTATAGATCTAATTATCCTCCAGGTTTCAATAGTAATACACAATTTAAGGAGAAAAAGTTGTCATAGAAGAAGTGGTGTTACAAATACAAATCAGTTACAAAGTCAAGGAGCTACAATTAGAAATATTGAGAATCAACTTGGACAAATTGTAAATTCGTTACAAAGTTAAGAAGCTGCAATTAGAAATATTGAGAATCAACTTGGGCAAATAGCAAATTCATTAAGTAATAGATCCCAAAGAACACTTCCTAGTAATACTGAATCAAATTTAAAAGACCAGAAAAAAGAACAAATAAAAGCCAATCAACTTAGAAGTGGAAGAGAGTTGGAAGGTAGGATTCAAAAAGAAATTGAAGTAGAGAGAGAAGAAATTGAAGAATCAAAAGAGGACGCTCCGAAAGATTCTAAAAGAGAAGAAATTGAAGAATCAAAAGAGGACGCTCCAAAAGATTCTAAGAGACCTATTTCTCCGTTGTAAATTAATTTGGAAAAACCACAACCTCCATTTCCTCAGAGACTTTGTCAGCAGAAGTTAGATAAGCAATTTTCAAAATTTTTGGAAATATTTAAGAAGAATACAATTAATATTTCATTTGCTGAAGCCTTAGAATAAATGTCAAGCTATGTAAAGTTTAGGAATAATATTCTCAGCAGGAAATTAAAGTTTGAAGATAATCTGACTGTTTCACTTAGTGAGGAGTGCGGTGCTATAATTCAGAAAAAGCTTCCTGAAAAGCTTAAGGATTCCGGTAGCTTTACAATTTTATGTGCAATAGGAGACGGATTTTATGAGAAAGCTTTATGTGATTTAGGTGCAAGCATTAACCTTATACCATTATCAATATTCAAAAGATTGGGATTACGAGAAATAACCCCTACTATTGTAACTCTGCAGTTAGCAGATCGTTTGATATCATACCCTAATGGAGTTATATAAGATGTCCTAGTGAAAGTAGATCAATTTATCTTTCCTATTGATTTCATTGTGTTAGATATGGAGAAAGATAAAGAGATACCTATTTTCTTAGGGAGACTTTTCCTAGCCATAGGAAGAGCAATGATAGATGTGCAGAAACGAGAATTAACAATGTGCGTCAATGATCAAACTGTTACTTTCAATATTTCATGATCAATGAAAATGTAAAGATGATGAATGTTATAGGATGGATGTTATAAGATATATAACTAAATGCCATTTCAAATAGACATATGAAGAAAAATCTAAAGAAAAAGATTTGGAACACGAGCAAGAAGAGGAATTAGATCGATGTGAAGAACTCTTTAAGGAAGATTCAAACTATGTTCGAGAAAGTGTTAAAACTTTGGACACGATAGACAAAGATAAATCATTTTATCCATCAATTGAAAAACCTCCAGAACTTGAGTTGAAGTTACTTCCTGAACATTTAAAAACTGCCTTTTTAGGGGATTCCTCTACTTTACCAGTTATAATTTCCTCAAAATTAACAATGGAAGAAGAAGAAGAAAGGTTGATGAAAATTTTGAAAATTTTTAAGAAAGCCTTTGGATGGTCAATTGCTGATATTAAAGGATTCAGTCCTTTAATTTGTATGCATAGAATTCATATGAAAGAGAAATGCAAACCCAGGGCTGATCCTGAAAGGAGACTGAATGAGAAAGGAGAAATGCAAATCTTGTTATGAATGAAGTTGTTAAGAAAGAAAGTTTAAAGTGGTTAGATGCTGAAATTATCTACCCTATTTCAAATAGTGCATGGGTTAGTCCAATTCACTGTGTTTTTAAGAAAGGAGGAATAACTGTAACTGCGAATGAACATAATGACTTAATACCTCCTAGACAAGTTACAGGGTGGTGAATATGCATTGATTATAAAAAATTAAATCTTGCCACCAAGAAAGATCATTTTTCATTACCCTTTCTAGATCAAATGTTGGATAGACTAGCTGAGCATAAATGCTTTTATTTTCTGGATAGATATACTGGTTATCCCCAAATATAAATATCTCTTGAGGATGAAGAGAAAACAACTTTTGACAGTCCTTATGGTACTTTCGCTTTTAGAAGGATGCTCTTTGGTTTATGTAATACCCCTGCTACATTTCAGAACCTTCAATGGGTATGTCTTTTTTAATGTATTTAATGTTTTCTTTCACCCTTTATTTTTCAGTTCTTCATGCTAAATCTTTTAAAAATTTAGGTTTGGGGGGGGAATAAAAATTCCTTTTTAAAGAAAGAAACTTAATTTTATTTGTCCTCACTTAAGTATATTTTCAAAAATTTTAATTTTAACATAACATTTGGTATTAGGGGTTAACTTTAAATAACTATTTCTATATTTCTAAATACATAGTAAACTTAAGTAAAAACTTTAAATAATAAAGGTTAATTTTAGAGATTAAGATATTTGGTATAAAAGAAAAAGACTATGTTTTTTCTATTTTAAGTAAAGAAAATTGTTTTTTTGAAATATTAAAAATCTTAAAGGTTCATGTAAAAAGAAAAAGAATTAGACTTTATGAAATCTTTAAGCTAATATAAATTTGTTAAGTGAAGAAATGTGATAAGTTTTTTTATTTTAAGAGGAGGATAGTGAAGTTCAAAATCATTAAAGGCTATCCAGATATAGTAATCCTCACATATAAAAGAAAAGAAGAAAGAAAAAAAAATAAGAAGAGAAAAGAAAAGAAAAGAAGAAAGAAAAAAAAAAGAAAGAAAAGAAAAAGAAATAAAAAAATGTAGGGAGAAGCTTGAGGAGATGCCTAATTAAAAATTGACTTCACTTGAATCGATTTAAAAAAGAAAGCTTGCTAGCTACATTTTCTAAACTTTTATTTGAGTATTAGTTTATTTACTAGTAAAAGTCTTATGAAGTTCTTTTTAATATGAATACTTTAAGTGACTTTAATATGACAATTTGCAATTTTTCTTGAAAAGAATAGGGAATCAGAAATCTTGGACTTGATTACTAAATATTTTTATACCTTTAATATTAAGTGGAGTTACTTTGAATTTTTTTTAAGTTATGCTATTTTATTTAGTGGACTAAGATAAGGAAATTTAGAAGTTAAATTTTTTACCATAAGTCATATTTTTATATAGAAGAGGAGTTACTTAAAGGCAAGTAACATGTAAATTTGGGGGATTTTGATACAACAAAAATATATACATTTTTAGACCCATATTTTATACTCATTTTTTGTGATATAGCACTTTAATGGAAGGTACTTTTATTTTTTTTGCAGGTTGTTGAATTTTAGGACTTAAAGCAAAAAAGAAGAAAAAAAAAATGAAATTTGGTGCAAAATGAAGAAGCTGAAATCTGTTCAGCACCGACGGTGTTAGAAGCAGCACCGACTGCGCCAATGTCGGTTCAGCCCCGATTTCTAGAAGAATCGACTAATTTGGACGAATTTTGAAGAGTTTTTAGAGGCACCTATTGGAGAACCGACTCTAAGCTTTATTTGGAGCCTAAATTAATAAAAAAAAGGACTCTTCCTGACTCTCCATACTCTTCCTGCCATTTCATCTCCTCCATTCAACCTTCTACACATAACACATTCCTCCACTTTTCATTCCACAACCATTTAGAGTCCATTGTTCTTATAATTTAGAGTTTTGTGATGAGATTAAGTGTAAACTCTTCTCTAAAAGTGTTGGAGAAGGAGAAAAGTGAGAGATTTCTTCTTCCTTCATTTCTTAAATTAGGCTACAAGGGATTTGCTTTGAGAAAGAGTTTTAGATAAGTGTTGTTTGTTAATTAGTGTTGTATGAACTTTCTTTTATATATGAAATTTGTGCTTTGTTATATCTTTCTCATGAAGTCTGAGTAGTTTACTTTATCTTTCTCCCTACTCTGAGATATGGTGAAATGAAGATATAATATGGATGTTCCAGTATTAAAATATAAAATAAATTGTGATAATTTTTTAACTCAAAACTTAATTTACTTTTTAATGTGGCATAATTAAAATATAAAATAAATTGTGATGATTTTTCAACTCCGAACTTAATTTAGTTTTTAAATCTGGCCAATTGAATTGTTAAAATATTTGTGAAACATATGATCCGGGAAATGGAGTATGAGTTCTACAATAGAGTGAGGATCACATTTGATTTTATGAAGGAGAACTTAGTTCAAAGAATTAAGTGCAAATAAATAGGGAAATATACTTTGTTGGGTGTAGAATTGGAAGAACCTTTAGGGTGACATACTAAAATCCCCAACATGGTCTTAGTATTTAAAAAATAAAGCGAGAGTTAGCCTTCAGATGAAGGGAAGTGGGAGCTCTGGAGTGGGAGCCAATAATCTCCTAGCCTAGACACAGATTTAAGGACTAAACCTGGGATTAGACAATGATTTTCTATAACACTGTATTAGGGTAGAGAATTAAAATTGCTTTTTTTTGACACAATACATATTAAACCATTTATCTCATCTCATTTTACCAAAACCTCATTGTAGTGGGAAAGATGCTTTTTCACATAAGAATTGTTCATCACATAAACATAGTTTAATTATTTAATAGATTAGTAGTTACTATTTAAACTTTGTATTTCGGTTTTGTTATTAGTTAAATAATTTAGTTCTGATAATATCTTAACATTTGAAATTAGTGACAGTAATTTCGTATTGACTTTCTGTGAATTTCCTACTAAATTTATCATTTCAAATTTAAACATTCCCTGTGGGATCAATATTTATGGCTTAAATAGAAAGTTCTTTATTACTTGATAACAATACGTATACTTGTGTAGAATCCCAACATTAATTGCTTAAATTTCTAAATCATAAAATATTGCATCAAGCTTTTGGCGTCGTTGCATAGCGGAGGAAACTATATAATTATTACACAACTATATTTTCTCGGGATCACCTACCAAAAATAAGTCCCATATTTTTTTGATTTATATTTTAATTTATAAAATTATTTTAAACAAAAATAGAAACATATGCTTGAAAATTAGGGTTTCAAAGCCAAAGATGCTCTTTGCCTTGGAAAAATCAGAGAATGCCCTTATTAACATGAGGAATTAATCCCTAAAATTTCAAGTCATGGTGATTATTGTTTGATTAATTAGAATTAAAACATTATAGAGTGTATTTAATTAATTAAAAATAAAACACAAGTCAAAAAAATTTTAAATTTTTTCCACATTATTATACTCTATTCACTGAGCAAGAAAGTATTTTTATTTTATTTATTTTATTTTTCTACACAAAGATATGAAATATCTAAGTTCTGGATTTAAAATAAATAAAAAATTCTTTAAATTCTTACTTAGCACAGTCAGCACCAACTCATCCTACAGTAGCACCGAACACGCGTGTGTCGCCACTTCATTGGACGCCGCCTTCTGAGTAACCTGCCACACAACCCACTCCTTATGCATCAAGATTCCTTCGAGTGCAATCCAAGCTATCCACCTGCTACACGTGCGAACCAATGGCTCTCTACCATCATCCCCAACTAACCTAGTTCAAGAACTATTCGCACTAAAACCTTAAAATCTCTCTTAATACTCAACCAAATCATATGGGGTTTGTTATGACACCTTCATCTGGTCCAGCCGAATCTTTCTATATGTTCACATGCTCATGAAATTAAACTTTTCTTCACAAAAACCCAAACCAAGCTTGATTTGGGGGAAAATGTGCTATACCTTTGTCTGAGAGGGGAGGCCTTAATCAGATGCTTGGAGAAGTTTTAGTATAGGCTAGTAAACCTCTTGGAAGTTTCACTTTGCTCTGGTGACTGCTCTGCGTAGAAGTTCTTCCAACAGGTGGTATGGTCTTGGTCTAAAGCTAGGTTAGAGTGGTTGGGGGATGGGGATTTCAGTGGGGATCTTCTTAGTTTGGTATGGGGAAGATTTTAAAATAGTTAATTTGGAGTTTTGTGGAGTTTTGAGAAATGTCCAGAAAATGGCCTGGTTTTGAGCTCTGAAATTGAGCTCAAACAGTGGAAAAGGTGGCTGAGATATGGTTGGAATGGGCTCAGGAAGTCATGGAGAAGCTCTAGAAGCAATTTGACAGAGTGTCATAAGGAAATGTGCATTCTCTAACTATGGTAATGGAGGGGGGTGATTTAAATAGAGGAGCTCAAGGCTTCAAGAGGGTTGGCCAGAGGGTGCAAAAGGCAGCTTAGGTGGACGGAAGAGAAGCTCCAATGTCCAATGGGAGTGAGAATAGTCAAGGAGTTTTAAATTTGGGTTTTGGCTATGGGGACCTCTTGATTTTGAAGTTTTCGGTGACTAGGCTGGCCGACAAGGACAAGGGCGATGGCTAGGGTGATCACGATAGGCAGAGGAAGCTTAATGGTGATTTGCACTGTAGTTTGATGTTTGGTGGCAAATAGATTTGTTTAGTCATTTTAGGAAGGAAACCACCTAATTTGGGGGACTCTTGGTCCATGGCTCATGTTGGGTGAGCTAGGTGGATCTAGCTAAGTTCATAAGGTCCAAATACTAGCCGTGGTAAACATCATTTGGTCCATTTGAATGGGTTTGGTCAAGTTTGGGGTTTGGGTTCAAATTTGGGATTTGGGTTTGGACTTGGATCTAGGTTGGAATTGGGCTAATAATTTTGTCAAGTGATTGATCAATTTGATGTGGATGATTTTCATGAGAAGTTTAGAAAAGGAATTGGGTTATTTTGAATTAATTTGGGGGTTCAATTTAGTGGAATTTGGCTTATGTTTAATTTTGGAGCATTCGGGCTAGGCTTCGGTTTGGATTAGGCTTGGGTTTCAATTTGGGTCAATTAAAGGTTCAAATTAGTCCAAGAAATGGTGATGAAGAGTTTTAGATATCAATTGGGTGGAAATTGTGGAGTTATGATGTTCAATTTGGGAGATTTTGGATTTTTGGGCAAATTTAGGGTTTTGAAATTGGGATTGGACTTGGGCTTGAGATTTGGTTCAATTGGGCTTGGTTATGGTTGCAATTGGGATTGAATATGACAATTTTTTATTTAGAATTGAATTTGGGTGATATTGAATGGTGGAAATTGGGGGTGAATTGGGGAATTTATGCAATTAGGGGTAATTTGGGGATTTTGGTCATAAGGGGTCAATTTGGTCAAATTGGGTTCAATGGAGTGGTTTAATTTAATTTTAGGGACAATTGGAATGATTTTGAGAATTTTTTTAATTTTTGGAATATAAAGGACATTTTGGTATTTTTGGCAATTTTTGGGGTATTTTAGAGATTTTGGAAATTTTGGGGATGGTTTGAAATGATTTTTAAATAGAATTTAAGAATTTCGGTACTTTTGGGACTTTTTGGAAAATTTAGGGTTTAAGGGCAATTTGGTAGTTTTGAGAATGTTTGGGGGCAAATGGCTAAATTGGGTATTTGGGTAGGATTGGAGTTCAATAAGATGCTAATCATAAAATTGCTCATTTCTGAGCCATGGACCAAGTGAACTCCCACTATGGATCTCGTATGTGCTGGTCTTAACCAAACCCTAGCCCAAGCCTAATGGTCTAAGGGACCATCCACATGAGTTTCCAATAGAGTGATGGATCAAGCTAGGCATGTACGGGTTAGGGTTGAGGTTGTGAGTGCAGGTGAGGGGTATCAAGTGTGTGTGTGCAAGACTGACCAAGACCACACCACCTAGAGTTAACCCTAAAGCCAAACAGTCCTATGGGGACTCCTCTTTAGCTCCCCCATGTTGGCTCCACCTATTAAGTGCAGTTGACCTCACTTTTGGTTGAGGTTCAGTTTTTCCTCTTTAGTAGCCTAAGGTCTAGCCATATGACTTGACCTCATTTTTTGTTTAGTTTTTCCTCTTTAGTAGCCTAGGGTCTAGCCATAGAACTTTTCCTGTTGACTATTCCTAGAAAATAGACACGAAACCCTCACCACTAGAAATTCTAAACTCTTCTCTACTCAACCTGAAGTTCCACATGTTGGTCTCAACCTCTAGCATTTAGTAGGTGGGATCACTATGGAGGGAAACTCAAGATGAGTCACCCTTAGGACTGTTGGACCCTAAGGTTAACCCTGGGTGGTGGTCTGGAGCTAAAGCATTCACTGCACTCACTACACTCATCTACACCCACAATCACTCACAACCCTGAACTCAAATTTCTAGCCTAGATCCCTTGATCTTTTGGGATACTCAAGTAGATGGTCCCCTAAACCTACTAGCCATAGGGCTATGGTTTGGCTAAGACCACTATGTAGAGGACCCAAAATGGGGTTTCCATTGGTCCATAACTTTTTGGTGATGGTTGGTACCTCAACTCTACCAAAATACCCATCTTGGCCTTTTACCCTAAAACACCCCTAAATTACCAAAATACCCCTTTTGGACCCAAAATTCCAAAAATTACTAGGAAGTCCCAATAAATTCCAAATATTACTAATTTCATTTCTCTCAACTAGCACATGACTCAATTTTGCCAATTTGACCATCTTTAACCAAAATCCCCAAATTGCCCTTTAAAGATCCAAATTTCCCCAAATCCAACTCAAATGTCCATCAATTTGATCTCAATTGACCCTAATTCCAATCCTAAACTCAAATTAACATTTGATATGACCAAATTAAACCATATCCAAGCTCAATTGGTCCATGATTTGAGTCCAATTTTGATTTGAGTCAAAACCCCAATTTTGACCACATGACCTAATCTCACCAAATTGAACCCATAGCCTAGTCAATTGGCTGCAACTAGTGTTGCAAAATCTTTATAACATTCCTATACATCAAAATAAACCATCAATTGATCTAGGAGAAGCCTTATATCCATTTGATTTTGGCCTAAATCCAAAGTTCCCAAATTTAGCCTCAAAATTGGCTAAGTCCCCAAATTTCACCCAATTGATTTCCTTAACCTCCAAATTGGCATCCAATTAATCTTGGAAATAGTAAGTCCCCAAATTTCACCCAATTGATTGCCTTAACCTCCAAATTGACATCCAATTCATGTTGGCCAAATTTCACCCAATTGATTGCCTTAACCTCCAAATTGGCATCCAATTCATATTCAAAACTATTTAAATCTATTTTATTTTGGCCTAAATCCAAAATTCCCAAATTTAGCCCCAAATTGGCTAAGTCCCCAAATTTCCCCCAATTGATTGCCTTAACCTCCAAATTGGCATCCAATTCATGTTGAAAACTCTTCATGAGGCATCCATTTGATTTTTGCCTAAATCCAAAATTCCCAAATTTAGCCCCAAATTGGCTAAGTCCCTAAATTTCACCTTTGATTGCCTTAACCTCCAAATTGGCATCCAATTCATGTTGAAAACTCTTCATGAGGTCCCTTTTGACAATTTATAATAATCAATTTGGACTTAGCCCAAGGCTAACCCAAGCTAGACCCAAGCCTAGCCCACATAACCAAATTCATTAAGGTTCAAAAATCCTTCAAATTGACCCTTCAATTGAACTCAAAACCATTTCCATTCTTCACCAAACTTTTTTCCTTATGATCATCTACACCAAATGCAACAATTAATTGGGCCAATTAACATGGATAACCTAGCCCAAACCCAAGTTTTGGTCATTTGCACCCACTTGGACCCATGCACTAAATGTGACCTAACCACCCTAAAGCCACCAAATTAACTCCACCACAGCCATTAGTTGGACTTAGTGACTAGTCCAAACACAATGAAACCACCTAAATCAAACCATGGACCAAAGGTCCCCCAAATTAAGGGTTTTCCAAAAATGCACATGCTTAAGATATCTTTGCCAAATCCAAACACATTTGCATTAAATTGTTGTGATGGATTCCTATGGCAAAAATGCACATGCTTAAGATATCTTTGCCAAATCAAAGCACATTTGCATTAAATTGTTGTGATGTATTTCTCTGGGTTCCCTGAGCTCCTAGCCACCTCCCCCTAACCCGGCCGGCCTGCCTAGTGGCCGGAAAAGCCCAAATTCGAGAGCCACTCCCTTGGCTCCTTACCGAAGTCAAACTTAGAGGCCAGCTCATCCAAATCAAATTGAAGAGCTCCTCTGCCCTCCACCTAAGCACCACAATACACCCAAACTTATGCCCTGAGAGCCACCCCATGGCCATTTTTATAAAAACTCACCTCCCACGGCCATGGGAGGTGTACTGAAATTTTCTTATAGAGGCCTCTCCAAACTTCACACAGAACTTCCTTAAGATCCCCTCAGTGCATTCCAACCATTTTCCCTCACCTATTCCTACTGCTGGATCTCAATTTTGAGCTTGAAACCTTACCGAAAACCAGGACAGAACCCAATACACCTCCACACTCCACCAAACTTTAATTTCTTGTGCCCACACCTTCACAACAGCAAGAGAAGACAAAGCCACATCAAATTACCCTTTGAAATAGCCTCCACCATAGCTCTGGACCAACACCTGAAATCGAGCTTGGTCGAATTCATACCTAGGCCTTACACCAAGACCAGGGACTCAATCCCTAGCCTCCTTAGACCCCAACGAACGTGCCGAGCACCTCTGATTGAAGCCTCCCTTCTTAGAGCAAAGGTATAAAACTTCTCCTCCTCCCAAGCTCATTTTGATTCCCATATATTTAGGCTTTATTTCATGGTACATTAACCGTATGGATTATGTTCGTCTCACTTAGACAAGTCCATAGGATCAAACCCAAAGTGATTTGGTTGAGTCTAGGCTGAAATATTAGGGTTTTAGTGTGGACGGGCACAGGATCATTCCATCGGGGACGATGACGGGGAGCCATTTGATCAAGCGTGTATCAAATGGACGGGGGAGATCGAGCCGGATAGCGCTTCGGGACATAAATAGCGGGTCGAGTCAGCAAGCTACGTGGACGGCGGCGTCCAACCAGAGCACGCCACGCATGCCTTCAGAGCCGTCGTAGGTTGAGGTGACACGCGCGGTTTAAATAGATAAATAGGGCTTTTTTTCTTATTTATTTAAATACCCTTAACTTAGAAAATCCATAACTTTGTGTAGAAAAATCATAAAAATAAAATAAAAATACCCACTTGCTTAGTGAACAGAGGAGAACAATGTGTAATAAATTTCAAGACAATTTTATGCATATTTATTTTTAATTAATTAAACACTATCTTGAATAATTTGATTATCCATGGATATTGGCACATCACCTTGGCTTGAAATTTTGGCATGTTGTAGCCTTTGTCAAGGGAGATATCCTCTGATTTTTCCAAAGTCAGAGGAGGTCCCTATATAGAGATCCATATTTTTCAAGTTATTCCACATTATTTATTTAAAATAATCATGAAAATTAGCATATTAATTAGAAAATCCTAAGAAAATTTTGGAAGGTCCACCACGACTAGAGAAACCTTTGGAAATAATTTCATGAGTCAAGTCATTTAAAATACACTTAAATTTAACAAACACTAAATCACTAAAATAATTAATTTTCAAAAATTTAAAAATTTAAATGACTTGATTTTTCTTCATTGTGATTTATGATCCAGAGAACTCATCATAAAAGTTTCAAAATATTTTGAGTTCATTCAATATACTAAATCACTAAGATAATTAATTTTGAAAAAATATAAACATTTAAATGACTTGATTTTTTATCTCCGTGATTTATGATCCAGAGAACTCATCATAAAAATTTCAAAATATTTTGAGTTCATTTGACAACATAAGCTAATTTTTAAAGATAAATACCTCTTTTGATACTTAAATGATTTTTAAAAATCAAAATATAACTCAAAAAATTATGAAACTAAATTTTTTGAGTTCTCTGTGATCAGGGGTATTTTCTAAAAATAAAATGATATTTAAAATAAAAAACATGGTTTTTAGCCTATTTTAAATATTCAAATATTTAAAAATCCATAAAAATCACAAAAATAATAAAACTCATGGAAATTTTCTAAATTGCTAGCCTATTTTAAATATTTAAAATAATTAAAAAATTCATAAAAATCACAAAAATAATGAAACTCATGGAAATGTTCTAAATTGTTTCAAGTAAAAATTCATAAAAATCACAAAAATAATAAAACTCATGAAAATGTTCTAAATTGCTTCCCCAATTAGAATATTTTTCCTGGTTTTCTAAATAAAGATATTGAATTTCAAAGCTTAAAAATAACTTTTAAAGACAATTAGAATATTTTTCCTGATTTTCTAAATAAAGATATTGAATTTCAAAGCTTAAAAATAAATCTTTTTTAGAAAGAATATTTTTCCTAATTTTCTAAATAAAGATATTGAATTTCAAAGCTTAAAAATAATTTTTTAAAAAGCTAAAAATGAATTTTCATTAAAATTATTCCAATAAATAAAAAAAAATCAGAAAAATATAAAATTTGCTCCTCTGAGTTCTTTGACCTAAAGGAGATTTTTCAAAAATTTTCACCACCTAAAATAGTTTATTTTTATTAAATAACCCATAACTTAAAATAATTCTATTAAATCACAAAAAATTCAAAAAATCATGAAATTTTGTCCGAAGGCTTCTTTTTTCTAGGTCTCACCAAGATATGACATAGTTAGGAAAATTACCAAAATTTTACCTTTCCTCCTCTTCATAAACTGCCTTAACATGCATTTCAAGTTTCAGGTGGTGGAATGAGAAGACTCGCTTCAGCGTTGTCTTTCTTGTACTTTCATACTGTACTTTTATACCTGCAAATTTGCATGCTAACCAACGATGTCACCCACATGAAAACTAAAATTATCAGGATAGCCACATAACCATAACCAAAACCAAAACAAAACTCACCTCCACAACATTCAAAATATAAAACAACTCAAAATTTAATCACAAACATCACACAAAATTTGCATGTTAACCATAACCATAACCCAAAACCAAAATTAAAAATCAACCAAGATAAAATGCGCCACAACATTCAAAATATAAAACAACTCAAAATTTAATCACAAACATCACATAAAACCACTNATCACTCACAACCCTGAGCTCAAATTTTTAACCTAGATCCCTTGATCTTTTGGGATACTCATGTAGATGGTCGCCTAAACCTACTAGCCCTAGGGCTATGGTTTAGCTAAGAACACTTTGTATAGAACCTAAAATGGGGTTTCCATTGGTCCATGGAATATTTATGGTGGTTGGCACTCCAACTCTACCAAGATACCCAACCTACACTTTTGCCCCTAAATTCCCCCAAATTACCTAGATACCCTTGCGACCCCAAATTTGGTCAAAATCTTCAAATCTAACCAAAATACCCAAAATTGTTCCAAAATCATTTCAAACACCTTGAAAGTACCCAAACTACCAAAAATTAACAAAATTGGCCAAATTACCAAAATACCCCTCCATAATCCAAAATTCCAAAAAATCCAAAAATTCCCAAAAAAATCCCAATAAATCCCAAATATTCCCAATTTAATTTCTTTCAAATACCACATGACCAAATTTTATCAATTTGACCCGTCTTTAACCAAAATCCCCAAATTGCCCTTTAAAGAACCAAATCTTCCCAAATCCAACTCAAATGTCCATCAATTTGATCTCAATTGACCCCAATTCCAATACTAAACTCAAATTCACTTTTTATATGAGCAAACTAAACCAAATCCAAGCTCAATTGGTCCATGATTTGAGCCCAATTTTGATTTGGGTCAAAACCCCAATTTTGACCATATGACTTGATCTCACCAAATTGAACCCATGGCCTAGTCAATTGGCCTTGATTGATTTTGAAAATCTTGATAACATTCATATACATCAAAATCAACCATTAATTGACCTTAACAAAGTTTCAAATCCATTTGATTTTGGCCTAAATCCAAAATTCCCAAATTTAGCCCCAAATTGGCTAAGTCCCCAAATTTCACCCAATTGATTGCCTTAACCTCCAAATTGGCATCCAATTCAAATTGGAAACTATTCATGAGGTCCATATTGACCATTTGCAATAATAAATTTTGACTTAGCCCAAGGCTAACCCAAGTTTAGGGGTCCCTATTGACCATTTACAATAATCAATTTGGACTTAGCCCTAGGCTAACCCAAGCTAGAGCCCTAGCCTAGCCCAACATGACCAAATTGATTAAAGTTCAAAATTCCCTCAAATTGACCCTCCAATTAAGCTCAAAACCACTTCCATCCTTCACCAAAGTTGTTCCTTATGATCATATACACCAAGTG
>JXCR01139678.1:40276-55237 GCA_002079205.1 Phalaenopsis hybrid cultivar | reverse complement strand
ATTAATTTACCATTAAGAGTACCTATATTCCAAGATCCTATTTTAATATTAGTTTCATTAGTTTCATTGATTTCATGGACTAACTTCTTTACCCACATCCGTCCGTAATGTCCTTGCTTATTTGACTCTACACCCGGGCGCAGCTGTAGCGGCCCTTGCACACTTTTCACTGATCAAGTCATACAACGCGTCGCTTCCAGAGGACGCCATAATAGTTACACAATGTTTAAACAGATTCATGTCATGATTTAATTTCGACTAGTTTTACACTGATTGTCGACTAATTAACGCGAACCTTTACTTTTCACTTCCGGGCTTGGGACCGGCAATGGCGGTGTTGAACTTACTACAAACATGTTCTATTTTATCATTTTACCCTCATTGTCTCTTGTAGATTTGATTCGTTTGAGCCATTTTGTTGATGCGAGATGTGTCTAAAGGCACACGACGCATAGTTTGAGGCATATGCCTCACAAGAGAGGTCACGTCTCATGGAAAATTTTTTTTAAGGGAACTGGGCATTTAAACTATTGTGGAGAATAATGTAATAATTTTTCAATCAATTATAGATCNTTAATGCTCTATCATAACTTGGGAGAGATGCCTTAGTCAATTGTGGGTCATCCATATATATTTTTCCACTTCTTTATCCACATACTTCTATTTTTCTTTAATTCATTGAGCTCTTACATTTGTTTTGTCGACACTATTTGTTATGAAAGTGATTAACTCGCCATTGTACTTTTAAGTATTTTTTTGTCGCTATTATCATACTATAAAAAGTGATCATTATTATGATCTTCTTGCTATTCCATTATTATGATTTATTTCCACTTGCACCGATCTCTCTTTTGCTTGGTCTTTTTACATTACAGGTTTTAGTTGCCAGTCTCGCTCATCTCATTCTGGTTTGCCCCCCTTACATTTTGTCTACATATTTGGGCATCTGCCAACACTTTAAATGTCAGTTCTACATATCCTAATTTAAATGTCAGATCTGCATATTCTAATTGCCCTTTGGAAATGTACATGATATAATCTCTTGTGTTGATCATTTGTCATTTTAGTTTCATCAGTTTATCTTTTCTCTCTATTATCTCTATTCCACTGAATTCTTGGTCTGTTGTATTGGAAGATTGCAATGAATATTGAAACCAAGTCACTCCCCTCTGTTGGAGCAAAGTATATTTCATGGCACTGGGTTTTCACAGTTGGATTTTATCCAAATGAAATTATTAACCACTACAAAGCTAGATTGATAAAAAAATGCTACACACAAGTTTATAGCATTGACTTACTTTTTACTTGCATAATTCTATTCACCTTTTTTTCTATGGGCATTAATAGTGGACTTTATTCCACATAATGTCAGCAATGATTTTCCTTTTGGAGAATTGTCAAAATATGCTTAAATGGAGCAACCTCTAAAGTATGTTGCTTAGACTTTAGAAAACTATGTGTGTTGAAAACAAAGTTATTATGTCTAGTTTGATAAATTCGATAAAATCTTTATTTATATTGGCCTTCAAAGTAGCTTGATCAATTACTTCATCTTCATTTCCCTTTTTTCTTTGGTATAATGGTCATTTTGCATATATTGATTACATTCTTCTCTCTGGAAATGATGCTTTTGGTTTGAGGAAATAAAGCATCATCAAAATATTTTTTCTACTAATTATTTGAGGCGTATAAATAATTTATAGTCATCAAATTTGCTTAATATTGAGATCATATTTTCTCTTTCAAAAGTAATATGCCACATAATAGCTTTGGAGTGTTGAGTTTCCGAGGTGTAATCTGATTGACTCCCCTAGGAGACTCTACAGACATCCAGTTATGATGAAAGCTTTGAAGATGCTTCTTATTATTGATGTATGCTTGATTAGCTGATCCAATGATAATGGAAGTTTTGACGATACTTCTTATTATTGATGTATGGTTGATATGCTCGTCTATCTTACAATTCTTCCATTTGATACTTTTTCTGCTATGATATGATTGGTTAGCACATGCAAATTCTAACTATCTTAAGAATTTTAGAACATATAGAAGGTCTGGGTGAAAAAGTTTGGTTCATCAAAATATGATCATTTAAAATTTAAAGTTTTTTGTTGGTGATAACTATGTTTAGATTCATTGATCGTCAAAGGTTAATTTAGGATATCATATTTTTATGGAAATAATATTTCATGAGGATTAAAAAGCAGTTCTTTTTGCTAGATATAGTTTTGAAGTTGAATGTGAATTGTAAGGATCAAAATTTTAATAAATAATTTGGCTTTGCGGTAGTTTAGTCCTTGGTTCTTAATTATGATAATCATACCACAATTCACATTGTTAGCAAACTTATTTTTCATAAAAAAACTAAATATTTTATAGTTGATTATTACTTCCTTAATGATGCAATTCTAATTATCTTCACTTAATATCTCTTTGGTGCAGAGTAAATAGTATAGTTTTGTAAAGGCTCGAGGATCTTTGCAGCTGGCAAGAACTCTTTCATATTTGTCCTATAACTTGAGAAAGTGTATTATCTTAAAGTTGTTACCAAATTG
Source organism: Phalaenopsis hybrid cultivar (assembly GCA_002079205.1). Classification (NCBI taxonomy): domain Eukaryota; kingdom Viridiplantae; phylum Streptophyta; class Magnoliopsida; order Asparagales; family Orchidaceae; genus Phalaenopsis; species Phalaenopsis hybrid cultivar. The sequence goes on along the minus strand of JXCR01139678.1, from coordinate 52,682 downwards.
GAAATATTTAAGTTTTCAATATTTTTTTCTTATCTTTTTAATATATCCTGAAATTTGAGGATATTCTTTTTTTTTGTATTATTTTCCTCATTTTTACCTCTTGTAATTGTGTGTATATGGACACATGTATCCGTGATTGAATCAATCAAGAAGTCTTAGCTGTCTCAGTACTGACATTCAAATGTTTTGACACAGGTTATCCAAGAGTGGCCAGGCTTACCTCATGGTGTCAAATTTGATCCGACTGATCATGAGCTTCTGTGGCATTTGATCGCTAAAGTTGGAAAATCAGGTGGAAGTCCTCATCCTTTCATAAATGAGTTTATCCCAACAGTCGAAGAGGATGATGGAATATGCTATACACATCCTCAGAAATTACCAGGTGACTGATTACCTGAAACTTCCTTTTTAATGTTGCATTTTACATTCATTTGAACAAGAATTTTTTTTTTCCTGTAATTTTTATTTCAGGAGTTAAAATGGATGGGAGTGTTACTCACTTTTTTCATAGAACGTTCAAGGCATACAACACTGGGACTCGCAAGCGTCGTAAGATAAACACCGAGGATCATGGGGATGTTCGCTGGCACAAAACAGGAAAGACAAAACCAGTGGTTTTAGATGGGGACCAACAGGGATGTAAAAAAATTATGGTTCTGTATGCCAGTGCTGTCAAGGGAGGCAAAGCTGAGAAGACTAATTGGGTGATGCACCAGTACCACCTTGGCACTGGTGAGGACGAAAAAGATGGCGAATTCGTTGTCTCTAAAATATTTTATCAGCAACAGTTCAAACCATTTGAAAGAGGCAGAGTAGAACCAATCATTGAGAATGAAGAGACAGGTAGTGGAGAAATGGAAACTGTGATGTGTGCCGGATCTTCAACTCCTGATTATCATGGGGAAAACCAACATCTGATCAAAATCTCTGAGATCTCTGATCAGGCTGATCTTATCCAAGTAAACATATTTTCCGGCCTAACTTCTCTTTGTGCTATATATGCCATTTTTCAGCCTTTTGCTGTTTTACATAATTGCAGACTTACTCAGCAGAAAACTAGCTTTCTTTTTACTAGCTCATTTGAAATGCACTTTTTTTTTGTATTGTTTTGAACTTTTGAAATAAATTAGAACAATGAATCCAAATTGAATAAATACATGATAAAATTTCAGGTTTAATTAGACTTAATAACATGAATAAGTTAGTAGTTTCATATCGTTGCATTAAAAGATAGATGTAAGGACACTTTGTTTATCTTCATATGGATGGGCTATAGACAATACAATACTCCAGTGCAACTGTTCATCATGGCAACAATTTGTAGGCTTCTCAAACATTTCTATAAGCTGTTTACTCTATTGGAAAATTATAGACTTTAGGGCAGGAAATTTTCTATTTAGTTTATTTATTTATATTTCTTATGAAGTTCTCTATTCGGTTGAAGCCTTAGAGATTCAGTCTCTTTGGCTTGCTCTCTTGAATCTGTCTGCAGGTGATACCCAGTCTAAAATGCTCAACTTTAAGCATTATCCCATCAAATCTATTCAACCCTAATCTGAACATGTACGCCACAAATTCTTATCGAATAAGACATGCATATGTGACAAGGAAGTGATACATGACACTTGAGCTCGAGGGTTATTGATTCAGCAATAGGGATTAAATCATTGTAAATTATGCAAAAGAAATATTGATTTATAGATCAAATACTAGCAATTACATAAAAATCACTAATTTTAGGTTTAAACTTGAAAATATGAAGAATCCAAAGCCAATCTGAAAAAAATGATTAATTGATTCAAAGAAATCAGCGATAAACTCAAACAATGAAATTTAGTGAGTGATTCAATTTTTTCATCCATTTCGAAGTTTGGTTACGAATTTGATCAAAATTAGGACTCTTGTAACACCAATAAGAAAATTTAGGTCTCACACCCATATAATATCTTTCTGAATTGTTTATTGCATTTGCACCACAATAGAAGTCCTACATATAACCAATAGAGCACTCCCTATTAGGCATGGATAAAGATAAAGATGTTGATGACGTTGGTCATATTATCCTTTATCAAAGGAATTCAATCTCATCTTTAATTTTGCTCAGACTTTAAATTCATCAATACTAAAAAAAATAATAGATATGCTCGGTGGATTGTATACTTCTAAGATTACAACTATTCTGAAACATGTACCAACTTTCAAAATATATCATTGAATTAACCTTAGTGGGCTTCTTCAATCTTAAATTCTATGCATATTAATGCGCCTAGCTTTAAAAGAAAATGATTTTGTTTGATGTGCCTTGATTTTTGTTGAGAATTGGACCTTATTTAAGGTTTTGTTGGTAGAAAAGGAATATTGAAGAAGTTTAGGGGTTTATTTGTTAAACATTTTAATATCCTATTTATGCCCATGTTATGAATGAACAAATTAAGTTTTAGAGCAATTACTTCTATATAGTATCTGAGCAAAACCCTACAACCACTGCCGCTATAGTACTGCGGTTTCTGTACGCTACAATCCCAGAGTTGCTTTCCCGACTAATCCCGAATTTATTTCGAGGGAAACATGGTTTTAGTGTGGTTCACATGAATAGAGAAGGAGAGGCAACTAAGCACAAACAGGATGTTGGGTCTTGATAGCCTGAAAGGAAGCAGTGAAAGGGTAAACAGGCGTGGAGCTGTGAATAGTGGGGCGAATTCGACACAGAAGGGAGAGAGCCCGCAGTTTCGTGTGATTCTTGCGATGTAGGGAGTGCAAAAGTTTTCAATTATACATGAGGAGGCGAAAGGATTCTAGCTTTAGTTGAGTTGGGCTCGTGAAACTGAGAAGGATCTAGGGCATACGTGTCGCTGAGGCTTCGTGCGTCCAAGAGCGGAAGGAGCAGGATAGTGAAGTTGCGGGCTAGTTTGCGGGCGTGTAGGCTTTGGCGGGCTAATTTGCGCTCGAGGCAGGAAGTAACAAGTGAAGCTTCGGCTCTTTAGGATTTGAGGAACGCTAGGGTAATTTTGTATGAGGATAAGAAAGAAGTCGTGTGTGATCTAGATTTGGATCCTTGTGATTGAGGATATCAGGAGAACGAGATGGTGCATGGGGTAAAGGATTGGAGCTTCTGGGTAAGATAGATCTTGAGATTTTGAAGGTCCTTATTGGGTTCATACAAAAAGCTAACATCTCGACGGAAGTCATTAGCTCAACAAAAGTACTTTTGATCCATGCTCTTGCCTCTATTTTCACAACAAGATCATTGGAATGAACAGTAGATTTTGGTGCATCTCGACATGTGACAGGTATTGCTAGAAAATTTTCTTTATATACTCTACTAGCAGAACCAGAGAGCATCTAAGTTGTTGATATTACAACAAAGTCTGAAGTTGATAAGGGTACAGTGAGGGGTACTAATTATATGCTTTTGTCCAATGTTTTGCATGCTCCTTTTCCAGTGAATTTTTTATTCATTAGTGACATTATTTTCCAACTAAAATATGTTGTTTCTTTTGATATTCTTTTGGTTAATTTTAGAGAAATGGATGGGTCAAACATTTGGGATTGGAAGGTGGAATAACGGATTTGGGTACCTGGACCGGGAGAGGNTGAATTTTTTATTCATTAGTGACATTATTTTCCAACTAAAATATGTTGTTTCTTTTGATATTCTTTTGGTTAATTTTAGAGAAATGGATGGGTCAAACATTTGGGATTGGAAGGTGGAATAACGGATTTGGGTACCTGGACCGGGAGAGGATGGACTCAGCTTTGACATCCATGGTAGTGAATGTATTTCTTCATGGTGAGTTAATGGATGAGGTATATATGGAGGTGCCACCAGAATTCAGTACAGTCCAAACAGTGGGCAATGTGTGTAGTCTTAAGAAGTCATTGACACAGGATCTTTTTTCGGGTCGCAGCACTGTAGTTGCTACAGTACCGCGGCTNAGGTATATATGGAGGTGCCACCAGAATTCAGTACAGTCCAAACAGTGGGCAATGTGTGTAGTCTTAAGAAGTTATTGACACAGGATCTTTTTTCGGGTCGCAGCACTGTAGCTGCTACAGTACCGCGGCCCAAATTTCCTCTCCTTTCCTTTTTCTTTTCCCTCTCCCTTTCTTTCCTTTTCTATGATTCTTCTATTTTATTTACTACCATTTTTATGCCTGCCTTCTCTATATCTTTACTTTTCCATGAAATCCCATATTATAAATCATTGTCTATTATTTTACTTCATTTTTATTCTATTTCCTAATTGAAAGCATTGCCTAATATAAGTCTTAATCCCTCTTATATCTAGGGTTTGTTTTTTGCTTAGGAAACTAGATTTGGATGAGTGCAGATTTTTGAGTGCTGCTTTTGAGGCATTATTCCTCTTCTGAGGCTGTATCTGATGGCGATAAAGTGCTCTGGTTGTAACTCTTCCGAGGTGGCGACCGTCTCCAATGGTTCAGGTGGTGCTTTGGCTGTATCTCGACTCAAAAGAGATATTTATCTTTTTGCAACCATTATTGGAGTCTGTGTTGTATCTTTATATTCGTGTTATTGTTTTGTTGCGTTTATTTCCTCATTTGACGAGTCATGTTGTAATATTTGAAATTCAACAATAATATTATTATTTCTAATGTGATTTATGCTTCCTCTCATATCAATCATTATATGGCTTGAAGCTGTCTCCTCGAGACTGGTTTGACAATTTTAGAAAGACTATAGTCAACATAGGACATCGATAGATCAATGTAGGCCATATGGTGTTCTTTTGCAACATGAAGGTCACACTACTGTCCTTGTTGTTCATGTTAATGACATCATTGTCATTGGTGATGATGAGATAGAAATTACCCAACTAAATGTATGATTGGGCAATGAATTTGATGTGACAGATCCAGTATAGCTTAGATACTTTCTTGAGATTGAAGTGACCTGTGGACCAGAGGGGATGGCCTTGTCTCAGAGAAAATATGTACTAGATCTCCTTACTAAAACAAGCATGTTGGGGTGCAAACTCGCATTCTCTTCACTTGACCAGAAGGTTAAGCTAAGTGCAGTGGCAGGAGAAATAATTGTTCGTGAGAGGTACCAGAGATTGGTGAACCTTCTAATCTATATGTCACACTCGACCCGAAATCTCTTTTGCAGTGAGGGTGGTTAGCCGCTACATGCATGATCCAAGGAAGGGTCATATGGATTCAGTGTATCGGATTCTAAGGTATGGATTCAGTGTATTAGATTCTAAGGTATATGAAGAATGCACCAGGGAGGGGGTTGATCTTCAAGAGGAATGGGCATGTGACATTGATGGTTTTTGTGACGTTGACTGGGGGACTTGTGCAGATGACAAAAGATTCACCTCAGAATATTACATGTTCATTGGGGGCAACTTGGTCTCTTGGAAGAGCAAGAAATAGTCTGCAGTAGCCAGGTCAACAGCAGAGACAGAGTGCAGGGCCATGACCTTATGATGTGGCTGAGAGCCTTGTTGATTGTGATCAAGGTGGACCATGGAACTCAAATGAAGCTGTGGTGCGACAACAAGTCAGCAATCAGCATTGCCAACAACCTGATGCAACACAATAGCACCAAACATGTGGAGATTGATTGATTCTTCATCAAGGAAAAACTAAATGACGAGCTACTTGAGTAATTCATGTATCTACTAGAGAGCAAGTCGTTGACTGCCTCACTGAAGGTATTTTCATAGATTTGTCTAGGTTATGTGACAAGATGGGCTTAGTGGATATCTTTTGCCTATCTTGAGGGAAAGTGTTGAGAATTGGACCTTATATAGGGTCTTATTGGTAAAAAGGGAATATTGAAGAAGTTTAGGGGTTTATTTCTAAAACACTGTAATACTTTATTTAAGCCCATGTTATGAATGAACAGATTAAGTTTTACAACAATTACTTCTATAATTTTCACTTGATTTATCTGGATTGTGAGGATATGTCATGCACTCCTTATGGTTAGAGATCGATATCTTTTTAAAGGTTGTAAGCTTTGTTTTTCCAGGATCTCTTTATTATTATATTGTTTGGAAAATTATTGACAAGGACATGACTAGCCACGTTGGTTTGCATAAAATCATTGCATGAATGTTGATTTTAATGGTCTTCATTAAGGAGAGATACTTAATTACGTGCATGCCTACTGAGAAAACTGTTAGGCAGTGTTGCCTAGTATATTTCTTGTCCTTACTCTTTGGATTGACTTTTCCATAAATTTTACATTAGGATTACATAGAACTATAAGATGCCATTATCACATATTAATTATAGTGGCTAGATTTTGTAAATTGGTTTATTCTTATTCATTTTAAAAAAATATTGATGCACCTTATATCGTTAATAATTTTTTGTAGAGAAATAACTAGATGACATGAGTTGTCTAAGACCATAGTTTTTACTGGATAAATAAGATTTGCTTATTTTTCTAATTGATATTATGGAATTTGTTCGGTACTCCCTAGAAATTTACATTGGTCATTCACCTTCAAATTGATGGTCAAACTGAAATAATGATTATATGCTATGAAATCTATTGAGATGCTATTTGGAAAAACAAAAATCTAGCCAATTGAGATTTAGATCTTAATATTGAATTTTGGCATAAGATAGCTAGAGACCATTTGAGAATATTCATTGGTTAAATCTTAAAAGGGGGGAAAACTCATCCATCTACCACTATATATATATTTTGATTCCATAGAATCATAGTAACTTAAACATGATTTACATGATGAAGTAAGAAATTGATTCCATAATACTAAATATTTTGACACTTTGCATGTAAAGAGAAAAAGCCAATGATAAGGTCCCAAAAGAATTGCTTTGGAGCGTTTCAGAGAAGAAATGTGTTGATATTGCTTATATTCTAACCACTAAGGAGATGTATGGTAGAAGTGTTACTTGTGTTCGATCACAATGAGGATTGACCAAAGTATTTTCCTATTTTAGTTGGATTACATCAGGGATCGACATTAAGATTATATCTTTTGACTTTAGTTATGGATGCTCTTACTAGTAATTTACGGGAAGATGTACCTTAGTGCTTGTTGATGATATTCTTCTTGTGAATAAAACTAGAGAATGAGCTAAAAAAAAGTTTGAATTATGGAGGTCAACTTCAGAGTTTAAAGGCTTTTGATTGAATAGATCTAAAACTGAATACATTGAATGTAAGTTTAGTAGTAGTAGATCTACTGACAGGGTTGTAATAATGATTGATCAAATCATTAAAAGGTTTGAACATTTTAAATTTCTCAAGTTTATTGTTCAAAGTGATTGTGATATGGATGGAGATGTTATTAGTAGAATTCAAGTTGTATGGTTGAATTGGAGGAATGCATTAGGCCTATGGTGTGATAGAAAAATACCGCTTAAACTTGAAGGAAAATTTTATAAGGCAGTGGTGAGACTTGTAATGCTTTATGGTGTGGAATGTTGGCCTGCAAAAGACAAAACATAAATTAAAATAAGTGTTCAGATGAGAACGCTTAGGTGGATGTGCGGCTTTACACTTAGAGGCAATGCAAAATGAATATATTTGTGAAAGGGTTGGAGTAGCTCCAATGATAGGAAAGATTAGAGAGAGTATCCTTAGATGGTGTGGTCACATTAGAAATCAACAATTTGATAACCCTATTAGGAGAGTAGATGTTTTAAATTTGACTTACATTAAAGTAGAGATAGACCTAAAAAGACTTGGGTATGTTGTATAAAAAATGAACTTAATTTATTAGAATTAAATGAAAATATAACTCTCAATAAGACACAATGGAGAAAAAAGATTCATAAATAAGTCTGTTGTTCAAAATTGTAACTTATTTATCAAATTTTTTAAATAAGTAGCAATTAGAAGACTACATGTTAAAAATGCTGAATGTTGGGCTTATGTTGTCGACCCCGCTTATTGGGAAAAGACTTCTTGTTGTTTTGGAATGTCAAGAGAAGCGATTGGAATATAATGAAAGTGATTTTGTCATGATTTATTATGAACGCTCCACACAAACTAATAGAAGAAATTGTTTGCATGGGCTTGCAATCGTTTTCAAAAAAAGTTTAGAAATCAATTTTGAAATTTATGTTTTACATTTGCTTATTAATATGTGTATAACTTTTATTTTTAACATGACCTATATATATAGTCATTTTGATAAATAGGATGCAATGGAGAAAAAGGATTCATGTAGTCGATCGCATGTAGTGGGATAAAAGCTTTGTTGTTACAATAAGCCCAAGTCTTAAGATCATTTTTGATACATAAGCCCAAGTCTTCCTATGTCTACCTTTGCCTTTCTTAACATAAGTTGAATCGAAAACATCTACTTTCCTAATTGGATCATCAGATGGTCGACGTTTAATGTGACCAAACCATCTAAGGCGATTGTCTCTAATTTTGTCCTTCACTGGAGCTACACCAACCCTATCATGGAGATATTCATTTCGCATTTTGTCTCTAAGTGTAAAGCCACTCATCCACCTAATCATTCTCATCTCGACAACACTTTACTTATTATTATGCTTCTCTTTTAAATGCCAACATTCAGCGCCATAGAGCATTGTCAATCTCACTACCATCTTATAAAATTTTTCTTTCAGTCTAAGCGGTACTTTCTATCACACAAAAGACTCACCAACATTTTATAAAATTTTTCTTTCAGTCTAAGCGATATTTTTTTTATCACACAATAGGCCCGAAGCATTCATCCACTTCAACCAACCAACTTGAATTCTACTATTAACATCCCCATCTATATTACCCTCGCTTTGAACAACAGACCCGAGATATCTAAATCGTTCACAACTTTTAATAATTTGATCCCACAAAGTTACACTTCTGTCACTAAAGCTGCTACTACTAAAATTACATTCAATGCATTCAGTTTTAGTTCTACTTAAACAAAGGCCTTTAGACTCCAATCTAAAATTACATTTCATGTATTCAGTTTTAGTTCTACTTAAACGAAGGCCTTTAGACCCCAATGCAGACCTCCATAATTCAAGTTTTTCCCAGTTTTAGTTCTACTTAAACGAAGGCCTTTAGACTCCAAAGTAGACCTCCATAATTCAAGTCAGTTCTACTTAAATGAAGGTCTTTAGACTCCAATGTAGACCTCCATAATTCAAGTTTTTCCTATAAACGAAGGCCTTTAGACTCCAATGTAGACCTCCATAATTCAAGTTTTTCCTGGGCTTTTTATCTCGTCTTATCCACGATAAGGATATCGTCAACAAAAAACATACAACAAGGTACGTCCTCCTGTAAATGTCCAATAAGACCATCCATAACTAAAGCAAAAAGATATAGGCTTAAAGCTGATCCCTGATGTAATCCAACATAAATAGGAAAATAATTGGTTAATCCTCCTTTAGTTCGAACAGAAGTAACAACTCTAGTATACATATCTTTAATGACTTGAATATAAGTCATATCAACACCTTTCTTCTCAAGAACTCTCCAAAGGATATCTCTTGGAACCTTATCATAAGCTTTTTCTAAATCAATAAAAATCAAATGTAGATGCGTTTCTCTGAACTTTTCCATCAAACCTCTCAATAAATATATAGCTTCCATAGTAGACCTACCTGACATGAATCTAAATTGATTATGAGAAATATTTGTAATGTCTTAATCTATGTTTAATTACCCTCTCATAATATGTCTTAATTTGCACACTCTTGTATATCCTCTTTATTCTTAAAAATGTAGACCAAAATACTCTTCCTCCACTCTCCAGACATCTTTTTAGTTTTTAAAATAATATTAAAGAATTTAGTAAGCCAAGAAACTCTCACACCTCAAAATTTCCACACTTCAATTGAGATATCATCGGTCCTACTGACTTTCCACCCTTGGTTTTCTTTTAAGCCTTCCCAACTTCTTTTTTATTAGTGTGATCGTAAAAATGAAACATTTTATTATTATTAACGATATTATGATCATGAAGATCGATCATATTTTCAGAAACTTCATTAAAAAATTTATCGAAANTCCTCAAAATTTCCACACTTCAATTGAGATATCATCGGTCCTACTGACTTTCCACCCTTGGTTTTCTTTTAAACCTTCCCAACTTCTTTTTTATTAATGTGATCGTAAAAATGAAACATTTTATTATTATTAACGATATTATGATCATGAAGGTCGATCGTATTTTCAGAAACTTCATTAAAAATTTTATCAAAATAACTCACTCACCTATGTTGAATATCTTTTTCTAAGAAAAATATTTTTTTGATTTTCATCTTTAATACACTTTACTTGAGTTAAATCTTTAATTTTTTTCTCTTTGTTTGACTAGTTTTTACATATATTTTCACCCTCTTTAGTATCTAATCTATTATAAAGTTCATTAAAAGCAAAATTTTTAGCGTCACAAATTATTCTTTTAGAATTCCTGCAGGTCGTTTGATACTTTTCCCAGTTCTGCNATAAAGTTCATTAAAAGCAAAATTTTTAGCGTCACAAATTATTCTTTTAGAATTCCTGCAGGTCGTTTGATATTTTTTCCAGTTCTGCAAGCTTTTACATTTAAACCAGTTTTTATAACATATCTTCTTATATTTTATCTTTTCTTGCACATTATTGTTCCAACACCTATTATTTTTATTTATAGAAACTTTTTCTTTTGATTCTCCAAATACATTTTTTGCTACTTATTTAATAGTATTTGTTACTTTATCCCACATAGCATTTGCATCTTGATGAACATTCCAAATTTTGAAATGTTGAATTTTATCATAAAATTCATTTTATTTGTCTTTTAGGTTTCTCTATCTAATTCTATGATGAATACTAGTATTGTTTATTTTACAACTCTTTATCTTAAAATCTAGAACTAATAATTGACATTAGGTACTTAAATCCTCACTTGGAATCACCTTACAATCTTTACAATCTCGATGATCTTANAACATATCTTCTTATATTTTATCTTTTCTTGCACATTATTGTTCCAACACCAATTATTTTTATTTATAGAAACTTTCTTTTGATTCTCCAAATATATTATTTGCTACTTATTTAATAGTATTTGTTACTTTATCACACATAGCATTTGCATCTTAATGAACATCCCAAATTTTGAAATGTTGAATTTTATCATAAAATTCATTTTATTTGTCTTTTAGGTTTCTCTATCTAATTTTATGATGAATACTAGTATTGTTTATTTTACAACTCTTTATCTTAAAATCTAGAACTGATAATTGACATTAGGTACTTAAATCCTCACTTGGAATCACCTTACAATCTTTACAATCTCAATGATCTTTTTTTCTCATAAGAAAATAATTAATTTTTCTTTTTTTAGATTCATTCTTATAACTAATAAGATGTTTATCTCTTTTCTTGAATAAAGTATTAGAAATAACAAAATCATACGCTAACGCAAAATCTAAAATGATTTTACCTTCTTCATTAGTCATTCCAAAACCGCAGCTACTATGAATATTTTTGAAATCTTCTACCATGCTACCGACATGTTTATTTAAATTTCTTCCAATAAAAATTATTTCTTCAAGAGGTATCATTTGTATTTAATATTCTAAATCATTCTAGAATTTCTTTAGACCCTATATCTAAACCTACTTGAGGAGCAGAAACACTTATAATATTAAAAAACTTAGTATCAATAAAAACTTAACCAGAATTCTATCTCCAACTCTATTAATTTTTACAACATTATCTTTCAAACTTTTATCTATAATTACACNATGAACTTAATTTATTAGAATTAAATGAAAATATAACTCTCAATAAGACACAATGGAGAAAAAAGATTCATAAATAAGTCTGTTGTTCAAAATTGTAACTTATTTATCAAATTTTTTAAATAAGTAGCAATTAGAAGACTACATGTTAAAAATGCTGAATGTTGGGCTTATGTTGTCGACCCCGCTTATTGGGAAAAGACTTCTTGTTGTTTTGGAATGTCAAGAGAAGCGATTGGAATATAATGAAAGTGATTTTGTCATGATTTATTATGAACGCTCCACACAAACTAATAGAAGAAATTGTTTGCATGGGCTTGCAATCGTTTTCAAAAAAAGTTTAGAAATCAATTTTGAAATTTATGTTTTACATTTGCTTATTAATATGTGTATAACTTTTATTTTTAACATGACCTATATATATAGTCATTTTGATAAATAGGATGCAATGGAGAAAAAGGATTCATGTAGTCGATCGCATGTAGTGGGATAAAAGCTTTGTTGTTACAATAAGCCCAAGTCTTAAGATCATTTTTGATACATAAGCCCAAGTCTTCCTATGTCTACCTTTGCCTTTCTTAACATAAGTTGAATCGAAAACATCTACTTTCCTAATTGGATCATCAGATGGTCGACGTTTAATGTGACCAAACCATCTAAGGCGATTGTCTCTAATTTTGTCCTTCACTGGAGCTACACCAACCCT
>JXCR01139678.1:27025-37535 GCA_002079205.1 Phalaenopsis hybrid cultivar | reverse complement strand
ATATATATATATATATATATATAGATATATATATATATATATATATATATATATATATATATATATATATATATATATATATATATATATATATATATATATATATATATATATATATATATATATATATATATATATATATATATATGTAATAAAGTGTAATGCATTAGAGTGAACCAGAAATAAAATTATTTTCAGAATTCTATATGATATCAGAGCTCTGAGAAACTTATTTANTTTTATTAATATATATATATATATATATATATATATATATATATATATATATATATATATATAATAAAGTGTAATGCATTAGAGTTAACTAGAAATAAAATTATTTTCAGAATTCTATATGATATCAGAGCTCTGAGAAACTTATTTCTTTCATGTTTGAGGTTGCGACCCTTTTACTCAACCAACTCCATCTCTTCTGAAATTTTTGAGGCATCCTCAATATCTCTAATGATGGCTCAATCCAGCGAAGCTCCGAACTAAGCTTCCTAGTCACCGTCAATGATGGCTGATCCATAGAAATCTTTAACGTTGTCATTCAATGCTCTCGTATCCAGGAGCTGTCTTCTCTTATATGCACGATTAGCTGTTTTGTCTTCGGCTCATCATCTAACTCTTCCTTATGTATGCTCAAGGTCACTGTTTTGTTTGTGACTCATTGTTCAAATCTTCCGCTTTAGTTCATTGCTTCGTCTCCTCACGGATGGGATCACAANTAGTCACCGTCAATGATGGCTGATCCATAGAAATCTTTAACGTTGTCATTCAATGCTCTCGTATCCAGGAGCCGTCTTCTCTTATATGCACGAGTAGCTGCTTTGTCTTTGGCTCATCATCTAACTCTTCCTTATGTATGCTCAAGGTCACTGTTTTGTTTGTGACTCATCGTTCAAATCTTCCGCTTTAGTTCATTGCTTTGTCTCCTCATGGATGGGATCACAGTGCTCGTCTTTCGGCTCTTCTGCTCGAACGAAACACTTCTTTCTGTCGTAAATTTGGCTCGAGCACAACAATTCGTTTGTATACTTCGAGCATTTCATAGAATTGTTTCTTTTTTGGCTTGCTATGGTTTGCTAAAGCCACGATCGATTCTGCCTTGCACTCGATTCGGCTTTTGTAGCCACCTTATCACTAGTCGACAGCTCACAAATGCACGACTACCTATTGCCCTTTGCCAAACTTGTGGAAATCGAGAGTTATGTATCTCCCTCTAGTTTTTATTTGTCCGTTCAACTGAGGGATCAATCTAAGAGTCATCCTTTATAGTTTCTATCTGCCTATCCGGTGGAGTGGTTNAATTGTTTCTTTTTTGGCTTGCTATGGTTTGCTAAAGCCACGATCGATTCTGCCTTGCACTCGATTCGGCTTCTGTAGCCACCTTATCACTAGTCGACAACTCACAAATGCACGACTACCTATTGCCCTATGCCAAACTTGTGGAAATCGAGAGTTATGTATCTCCCTCTAGTTTTTATTTGTTCGTTCAACTGAGCGATCAATCTAAGAGTCATCCTTTATAGTTTCTATCTGCCTATCCGGTGGAGTAGTCGAACTAAGTGTTCTCTCGCTATCATTCGAGCAAAAGTCTTCTTGATTCAGGCTTCACAATCTTATCATGGCCAAGCACACTTTCAATTAATATTTTCTTTTAGGAGAAGAAAAAATTTAGGTTGTTATCTCTGGTAGGAGAAACTTGATTTATAGGAGGAGGAANAAAGTCTTCTTGATTCAGGCTTCACAATCTTATCATGGCCAAGCACACTTTCAATTAATATTTTCTTTTAGGTTGTTATCTCTGGTAGGAGAAACTTGATTTATAGGAGGATTACAACAGATAGATACCAGTTTATGTGGTGTTTGATAGTTTATTTGTATCGTTTCTTTCAGATAGGGATACCTTGTTCAGTTATGATTTGAGACATGGTCTTTAGATTATTATTATTATTTTTGTATGTTTTAAATTTTATTACATTTTGTGGATTAGTGACTTATTTATATATATTGGATGTTTTTGAAATAATTTTTGTGGAAATGAAAATAAAATGTTAATACCGTCCGATTGCAATTCCCGCCTTAGTTAATTCTAAGCACCGGGTTGGGCCGTGATATTTTTTGTGATAAATTTTTATTGTTTGTAGTTTTTCACCTCTATCCAAGATGCTCTAAATGTTCCAACACTGAAGCGGGCAGTTGAGGAAGAAATTCGGTCTCCAGAGGGGAATAANATATTTTTTGTGATAAATTTTTATTGTTTGTAGTTTTTCACCTCTATCCAAGATGCTCTAAATGTTCCAACAATGAAGCGGGCAGTTGAGGAAGAAATTCGGTCTCCAGAGGGGAATATCACATGAGCACTTATAGAGTTACATCATGGAAAAAAATTTGTTGGTTGTTAATTGATATTCATAGTCAAATATAAAGGTGAAAAAACCCAAAATTGTCCCGCGACTATTAAAAAGTGTCCAATTTAGTCACAGAGTTTTAGAATGTTCCAATTTACTTCTAGACTATTAAAAGTTTCGCTCTTATTGAAAAATTTTCTTCCAAACTATTAAGAAATTTCAACCATGATGGAGAAATTCAAGTTTGCTCTTATTGAAAAATTTTAGTGGGGGTATCCACCTATGAAAGTTATCAGAAAGAGTGTTGATAATCTTAAACCAGTAGACAAGTGGAAAGTATGACTCATGGATGAGAGACATGTGTTGATTCAACTAACCGTGACTGAAGACTACACCCAGATTTTCTCTAAGAAATATCTTAATATCGCACACAAATCAATGAAGTTACTCAAGTGGTCTTTTGATTTCGACCCAAATCATGAAACTTCCACTGTACCGGTATGGTTTAGTCTACCTGGTCTCAAGCTATAATTTTTTCATCATCAGGTTCTCTACTCCATTGGGGCCATTCTTGGAGACCTTATGAAGCCAGATCTACCTACTTTCAATCTAATCAGTCCTTCTATGACCAAAATACTTGTGGAAAGGGATATTACATTACTTAATATTACTGAAGTCTGGCTGGGCACACCTCATAATGGATATTGACAACAAATCATCATGGAACACAAACCTCCATATTGTACCCACTGTAAGATGTTTGGACATATTCTTGATAAATGCCACAAGCTCCATCCTAATTTGAAATCTAAAGTAAGGATGGGTCTAACCCCACTGCTCTGGATATTTTAGTTCCACCTGAGGAGGATACTACCAGACAGGAGGTGTTTGTTGCCCCTGTGGACCCCCTCCCCCCCCCGACACTTCTGTTATTGTTACTGAAGGACTATTACCTTCAAACCCCATAAAAAACAATACTGAAGGAATATTACCTACAAATGATAATGTTCAGACTGATATTCACGAGAACCTCACAGCTCCCCATCTTCAGGAAGTATCTAGTGTAGAGGCAACTCACACTTCACATATACTAAACTTATTGTGGGTACTACGGTTGGTAATTCTTCTACTACAGCTCTACCACCTCATCAGACTGACTCTTCGGATGAAGAATGACAGGTTTACACTTCCAGGAGAAAGAAGAAGAATTGAGATCTAGTCGAGCTCAAGTCTGATGGATGATACTTAGGTTACTTCGAGTAATGATACGCATCTTATTAATTTGCTAGCTGGATCCCTTCTAAGAACAAGAGGCAGAGACAAAACTAAATTGGGAGGATGACCCTTACTTTTTTAGCGCCTTGGTTTTTGGACTTTTTTGATCTTTATATGTACCCTTTTGACTTTTTTATGTGTGTTGTACCCTGTGAGTTGAGTGTCTATTTTTGAGCCCACTCATACAACCTATTTGTATCTTTTTTCTTTAATATATTAGCCCTTGAGCTTTTTTCAAAAAAAAAAAAATAATAAAGTGACATATTTGTAAAAATTCAAATTTAAANCTTCTAGACTATTAAAAGTTTCGCTCTTATTGAAAAATTTTCTTCCAAACTATTAAGAAATTTCAACCATGACGGAGAAATTCAAGTTTGCTCTTATTGAAAAATTTTAGTGGGGGCATTCACCTATGAAAGTTATCAGAAAGAGTGTTGATAATCTTAAATCAGTAGACAAGTGGAAAGTAGGACTCATGGATGAGAGACGTGTTGATTCAACTAACCGTGACTGAAGACTACACCTATATTTTCTCCAAGAAATATCTTAATATCGCACACAAATCAATGAAGTTACTCAAGTGGTCTCCTGATTTCGACCTAAATCATGAAACCTCCACTGTACCGGTATGGTTTAGTCTACCTGGTCTCAAGCTGTAATTTTTTCATCATCAGGTTCTCTACACCATTGGGGCCATTCTTGGAGACCCTATGAAGCCAGATCTACATACTTTCAATCTAATCAGTCCTTCTATGACCAAAATACTTGTGGAAAGGGATATTACATTACTTAATATTACTGAAGTCTGGCTGGGCACACCTCATAATGGATATTCACAACAAATCATCATGGAACACAAACCTCCATATTGTACCTACTGTAAGATGTTTGGACATATTCTTGATAAATGCCACAAGCTCCATCCTAATTTGAAATCTAAAGGATGGGTCTAACCCCATTGCGCTGGATTTTAGTTCCACCTGAGGAGGATACTACTAGACAGGAGGTGTTTGTTGCCCCTGTGGACCCCCTCCCCCCCGACACTTCTGTTATTGTTACTGAAGGACTATTATCTTCAAACCCCATAGAAAACAATACTGAAGGAATATTACCTACAAATGATAATGTTCAGACTGATATTCATGAGAACCTCACAGCTCCCCATCTTCAGGAAGTATCCAGTGTAGAGGCAACTCACATTTCACATATACTAAACCTATTGTGGGTACTACGGTTGGTAATCCTTCTACTACAGCTCTACCACTTCATCAGACTGACTCTTCGGATGAAGAATGACAGGTTTACACTTCCAGGAGAAAGAAGAAGAATTGAGATCTAGTCGAGCTCAAGTCTGATGGATGATACTTTGGTTACTTCGGGTAATGATACACATCTTATTAATTTGCTAGTTGGATCCCTTCTGAGAACAAGAGGCAGAGACAAAACTAAATTGGGAGGATGACCCTTACTTTTTTAGCGCCCTGGTTTTTGGACTTTTTTTATCTTTATATGTACCCTTTTGACTTTTTTGTGTGTTGTACCGTGTGAGTTGAGTGTCTATTTTTGAGCCCACTCATACAACCTATTTGTATCTTTTTTCTTTAATATATTAGCCCTTGAGCTTTTTTAAAAAAAAAATAAAAATAAAGTGACATATATGTAAAAATTCAAATTTAAGNTGATGATGATATATACTTCAACTAGCAATTCTCGTTGTAAAAACTCGATGATTTTGTCCGTTTGTTTGCGCTATTTTATAAGTCTGTATCCTCATTTATTTTTAATTCCTTGTCATTTTCATGTTCATATAGCATCAAGCCTTTTTGCAATTTTGTGCAGCTATACTGTATGAGGCCTGATTAGTTTACTGTTGTATGATGCGCTGTAAAATTGCAGGTACAAGTCAACCATGATCCTATTGATGAGAACAATGAAGTTAAATGTCAGTTGGAGAATGTTGCTGATCAAAATATTAGTGCTCATCATGAAACTGAAAAACATTATAATCAGGGTACTGCTGCTCAAGATAGCCAGTCGGCAGTAGATCCCAACTGGTGGGAAGGTGAATCACAGTTCCTTTTGGATTCACAGCAGCTAGCTGCAGGCATTGCGATTTGTGATGAGTTCTTGCTGAGCCAGTCTTCTTGTGCTTCAGATGAGGAAAAAAATGGCAAACCGTCCTTGTCAGTTTATGCTCAAATTGGGGTTGAGGATTTGAAAAAGGACCTAGAAGAATGTCAGAAGCTCAGCTGTGATGCCAAATGCTCAAATATTGAACTTGATACACCTCCAGATATGAGACTCAGCCAAATCGTATGATTGTAGCTTGAAAAAGTTCCCATATTTTTTCATTCATACTTTTTTTTTTTACCTTAAATTCATGCTTTTATTGCAGGAATTTGGTTCGCAAGATAGCTTCATGGCGTGGACAGGAAGCAAACTTGACTGAATTAATAGGTGTATTCACTGTTGCGATTAATTTAAATTATAATTCATAATGTTTTGCCAATGATGTTGTTTTAGTTTTTTTATGCTGCCATTGTTGGTAGAGCTCCTAGTTTTGTGTACACTAACATTGACTGGGATGAGTTTATATATTTCTCATCATGATCTGGTTATTTTGTTAGAACACTGCAGATGATTCTGTTAACTATGTTGCTAATGTTGTAGTATTGCATGATGTTTTGATCCGATTATAAAACTGCTATCATTTTAAATATCTATTAATTACAAATGAACTAGCATATTGTATGATGCTAAATTTTTGGAAGTGAGGGTTCGAGCATGGGTTAGAAAAGATGGGTGGAGCAAGGGTTTAGTTTTAGGTTTTGGGTTAGGAATCAGAGGGATAATGTAAGTTGTTGGGTTCAGTTAGAGTTAGGTTGGGTTCGGGTAGGGGTTATGTTTGGCTAGTGATTGTATGTTGAGTACGTGGTGGAAGGTTTTTTATTGCAAGGGTTATGTTTGGATAGACCTAAAAAAATTTCTATCTAAATGATCGGATATCACATTCGAAGAATAGTATATCATCCTGAAGAATAGATACATCACCTTAGAATGAATCTAATCAATCAAATGATGAAAATCATTGTGATTTATGGATCTATGGAACAAAGATTTTTCTTTATTTCACAGGTGTAAGATAAGACTTATTTTATTCTAGGGTCTTGTATTGTTGACCTCACTTTTGTGAGGACTCACCCTATATTTTGCCCATGACCTTAGATCAAAACTATAACTTTTGGGACTCCATCAGGTAAAGCCCAACCCCTCTAACCCTATGGTTGGGGTGGTTTAGGGTTTTGACTAAGTGAAGAGCCCAAATTGACCTCCATGGGCAAGACATGCCCTGGGTTACCCAAGTGAACCTAAAAACCTAAAACCTTAGGAACCTATCCATAAGCCCTAGGGACCACCATAAATACCAAATTTATGTGAGGGGAGGGATCTACCCCATTTGATCCCTTGCCTCATCAGGAGTCTTCCTAACCCCACTAAACCCTAAAAACTAGACCAAAACCCTAAGGTGTGCTTTTGAACCCAAAATTTAGTGGTACATTAGAGTCGTCAAAATAATTAGCTCTAACCCTAATTTGGACAAAAATTGACAAATTGATCATCTTACCCTTTCCCATTGGACCTTTAACCATATGATCAGCCCATGGACCAAAGGGTCAACCCCATACCCATATGGATCCACATGGTCAACTCTATAGCCATATGGTCAACTCAATCACTATAGGGTTAATTTCCATACATTCTTTTTATTTTGTTAATTAATTAAATAATTAATTAAAAATTTTCGTGATGAGCCTACTCCAAGGCCAACTCTAAATAAAAATTTCTAAACCAACCCATGAAGCCCAAGCCCAAATTCACCCATGGCCCATTCTTATTGAGTCATCCATGACCCATTAACACCTAACATGGCATGAATAACCTATTAAAAACCCATGAAGCCGAAGTCATGATGATGGGGAGGGCACATGTCATCCTACATGGCCTTCACCCTATATCCTCTTAGACCAATCATGGATGGTCAAGTCAGGTAACTTTTGAACCCATTATCAATCTCAACACCAAGCTAATGGGATCAAAGTCCTCTCCAAATCCTCTTCTTCACCATTTTCAACACCATGATAAAAATGCAAAATTTGACTATCCATAGCTAACAATCATTCTCTGAGAGCCAGTGAGATTCTTTGAGCAACCTCAAACCTTCTCCAATCATTGTTGTGCTGCTCCATGGCCTCCCATGGTTATTTAAGGAGCAAACCCAAGAGCATGAATACAAGACCAAAATTCCCATAGAGACCCTAAACCCTTTTTCTCCTAATAGCAAAGTTGCTCTCGATACTATTCAACCTCTCAAATTTATTAGGAGTCCATAGTTTTTCACCTCAAAATTAGGACATTTTAGGTTTGACATGAACTCCCTCAAAACTCAAATTCAAGCATTCTAAAAGCATCCTAGAGGCTCTATGAAACTCCTCCAATCAAAATCAAGCCTTCCCACAGCCTCTAACCTATCCCAAGACCAAACCAAGCCACCATTTGGTCTAGATCATAGTAAGAGCCAATTTAAAATCAAATTGAGCAAAGAAGAAGCTTCGTGGGGTCACAACAATCGTCTCTGTCAAACCCCATTGAGGCTACACCTCTTAGAACTAAGTATGGATCAAGAACCCTAAAAATTGCTTTGTGTTTGGTCTTTTGTGAAAGAAATCAATTCACCATGCTTGATCAACCTTATATATGTATCTGTCTTAGTTAGATGAAGCTTTAGGATTAAATCCCATGAGATTTCATGGAGAATCAAGGGAGAAATTATGTTTTAATCACAGGCGATGCTCAGATTCATCATCCTCTGGGGACGAAGAACAGATGTCGTTTGTTTTCATGTATTAGAAACTGATGGCTATGATTAGGTCATATCATATGATATTGCAAAGGAGGAGCTTCAAATCGGTTCCACCTCAAATAACAATGTGGAAAGGGCCTCCAATCAAATGGCATTGTGCAAGCATTCACACTGTCCGAGGAATAACGCCTCATCGTGTCAGATAAGTAGATAATTCAAGATTTCTGAATTAAATAAATACATAAAATCCTAATAGAACTCAAAAAATTATATCTTTGTGTAGAAAAAAACATGAAATTAAAATAAAAATATCCCTAAACTTAGTAAATAGAGGGGAAATAATAAAATTAAAATTAATTAATTTATATTTAATTTTTTAATTAATTAAATACTCTGGAGAGTATTTTAATTATTAAAAATTAATTATAAAAGGTAAAAATAAAAAATTTTGAGGGAAATTCCTCTTAGATCTTGAGAATATTTCCTGATATTTTCAAGGTCATAGAAAATACCTAACCTTAAAATGACAAATTATCTACCCAAAGTGAAATTACTTTGAAAAATAATTACAAAAACTAAAAAAATATAAAAATGCAAAAATAAAATAAAAATTAAGAAAACTTTTAGGCAGTAAAATTAAACTATTAAGTAATATTTTCCACAATGAAAAATTAGAAATAAAAAGGTTAAAATGTAAAAATAAAAAATATATATATTTTAGCCCAAATTATTCTTTAAGCTAAATTAAAACATTAATCCAGAGGTCTTAGGGGCATCATATCATGGCCATCCTCTTAACCATGAAAACACCCCTATGATCTAGGGTTTGGCTTAATTTGAGTTGAATCTAGGTTAGGTTCAATCTCATTTAGACCTAACTTAAATGAACTCTCAATTGGACTCAACCCAATTGAAGTTAAGTCTGAACCCTAATTAGACTTGACTTAGTTCATTTTGGTTAAACTTAATGTAACCCTAAATGTTGGGTCTAACTCATATTAGACCCAACCTAAACCATAAACTTAGGTTCAACTTAACCTGAACCTAACCCTAAATGTTGGGCATAACCCATATTAGACCCAACCTAAACCATACAGCTAGGTTCAACTTAACCCGAACCTAACCCTAAATGTTGGGTATAACCCATATTAGACCCAACCTAAACTTTAAACCTAGTTTCAACCTAACTTGAAACTAACCCTAAATGTTGGGTCTAACACATATTAGACCCAACCTAAATCATAAACCTAGGTTCAACCTAACTTGAACCTAACCCTAAATGTTGGATCTAATCCATTTTAGACTCAACCTAAACCTGTTGACCTCACTTTTGGTTGAGGTCTAGAAACTTCTTTAGTAGCCTATGTCTAGCCATAGGACTTTCCTGCTGACTAGTCTTATGAAACTAGAAAAGGTATCCTCACCATTAGAAACTCAAAACTCTTCTCTTTACTCAACTTGAAATTCTACATATTGGTCCTAACCTCTAGCATTTAGTAGGCAAGATCATTATGAGGGGAACTCAAGAGGAGTTCCTATAGGACTACTTGGCCTTAGGATTGACCCTGGGTGTTGGTTTGGAGTTAAGGTACACGATATCCTCACAATACCCTAGCTAAGACCAATACATAAGAACCCAAAATGGAGATTTTATTGATCCATGATTTATTTAGAATGGATATCTATCCAATTCTACTTGAAAGGTTCATCTTAGGTAGTTTGCCCCAGACACCCCCAAATTACCTAACTGCTCTTGGGACCATCCTTTAACCCAAAATCCAAAAAATTCTAAAATTCTCAGAAAATTCCAATAAATCCCAAATATTCCCAATTTTATTTTTTTCAACTACCACATGACCCAATTTGACAATCTTTAACCAAAATCCTCAAATTGCCCCTCTTTAACCGAAAATTCCCCAAATCCATCTCAAATTTCTATCAATTTGATCTTAATTGACCCCAATTCCCATCCTAAACTCAAATTCACTTTTTATATGACCAAACTAAACCAAATCCA
>JXCR01139678.1:3432-23860 GCA_002079205.1 Phalaenopsis hybrid cultivar | reverse complement strand
TAAAATAATTTTTAAGGCTTAAAAATAGAATTTTCACTAAAATAATTCTAAAAAATCAAATAAAAATAAGAAAAATACAAAATAAATTTCTCTGGGTTCTATGACCTTAGAGAAATTTTTCAAAAATATATATAAAATAAATTTCTCTGGGTTCTTTGACCTCAGAGAGATTTTCCAAAAATATAAAAAATTAAATCAGAAAAATATAAAATAAATTTTTTTGAGTTCTCTAACTTCAGAAAGATTTTCCAAAAATATAAAAAATATTTTGTAAATGAATTTCTCTAAGTTCTCTGATCTCAGAAAGATTTTCCAAAAATATAAAACATATTTTTTAAATAAATTTCTCTGGGTTCTTTGACCTCAGGGAGATTTTCCAAAAATATAAAATATATTTTTCAATTTTTTCTGAGTTTTCTGACTTCAAAAAGATTTTCCAAAAATATAAAACATATTTTTCAACACATGCTGAGTTCTCTGACCTCAGAGAGATTTTCCAAAAATATGAAACATATTTTTCAACATATTAATATTTTATTTTTATTAAAGTCCCCAAAACTTCAATTAATTTTAATAAATCACAGCAACTTAAATTTTATTTTTATTAAAGTCCCCAAAACTTCAATTAATTTTAATAAATCACAGAAACTTCAAAGAATTATGAAATTTTGGCCAAATGAATTTCTGGTCTAGGGTAGCTCAGATAAAAATTTCAAGTGATTAAGAGTTGTCTTGATCATCTTTTGGAATTTTCTTTGAAGATGCATATTTTTGCATGAAAATAATTATATGAATTAAATTAAATTGTGAAAATTCACATTTTCTCCTCTGATGTCTTAATTGACCTATCAGTAGGGTTACATAAAAATCGCAAAGACATTTGCCTTTAATTTGACAAATTATGAAAGTTTGGACCCTTAGGGGCAAAATTGTAAATTTGGATATTTTGACCTTAATGAACATTTAGGCTTAATCAAAATGGGAAATGGGTAATTTTTGATTTTAATCAACTCATTTGATGATTTTCAATCAAAAATGGGTTTAATTGGTAGAAACTCACTTCACTTTGCCAAATTATAAGATAAATGAATAATTCCTATAATTATCAAAATTTTGGAAACTTCATTAGCATAAAATGACTTTTGAATTTAGGGGTATAATTTTGAAAATCAATTATTTCACACCCTTATTTTNTCCAATTAGGACTAAAATTTGGCTAAGTATTCTTAATAACACTAATTTGTCCCCTAAAGGGTCTTCACCCACCTAATTTTCAAATTGAAAGGTAAATGACATTTACCTTATTCNCTTAGGGATAATCAAGACATCAATATTCACTGAGCATCAGGATATTCAGGATGAATTATTAAGTAACATAATAAAGTTTAAATGAACCCAAGGCCTTTTACCAGATATTAAGAATGTTGCATAGATCTGCTCCCTACTCTTAACCTGGTGAATACCTTAGGGATCTATTAAACTTAATATGTTTTACTTAATAATATTATCCTTAAAATTTAAGGAACCCCCAATACACAACATAGAGTTAGGAAGGTTTCCAAAACTTTACTTTTCCAGATCTATATACATATATGCTCTGACATGCATTTTGAGTTTCAGGTGATGGAACGAGTGACTCGTCAGGTACACTTTTACAGTTTACAGCGTTTTACAGTCTTTCTTATACTTTTCTACTGCTTTTCTTTTATGCTTATTTACTGCATAAAAAACACTTGCATGTTAAAAACAAAACAAAACCAAAACCAAAAACAAAATTTCAAATAAAAAAATACCTCACAACATTTCAAAATATAAGACAACTGAAAACATAATCACAAACATCACAAAAATACAACTTCAACTAAACTAAAACGTCTCTATTGGAAGATCGGAAACCCTCGGAGGAGGTAACCTACGGTTGCTAACGAGTTTTCCAACGGTCTAAATGAAATTATAGGAATTCATTAAGTAACCTACGGTTGCTAACGAGACTTCCCACGGTTTAAATGAAATTATGGAACTCATTAAGATGGGTTTAGTAAGTTCATTTGGACTAAGTGAATCCAATAGAAAATAGTGGTGCCGGAATGAGGGAGTAACCTACGGTTGCTAACGAGGCTTCCCACGATTTAAATGAAATTATGGAACTCATTAAGATTGCCCTACGATTGCTAACGAGGCTTCTCACGGTTTAAATGAAATTATGGAACTCATTAAGTTGGGTTTGTGGACTAAGTGAATCCAATAGAAAATAGTGGTGCCAGAACGAGGGAACCGTAGGATCCTAACTGACCCCTCGGAGGAGGTAACCTACGGTTGCTAACGAGGCTTCCCACGGTCTAAATGAAATTATTGCAAACATCACACAAAATACAACTTCAACTAAATTAATATGTCTCTATTGGAAGATCGGGAAGAAACATCACATAAAACTACAACTTATTAAAAAGTCTCTATCGGAGATCGGGAATCCCTCGGAGGAGGTAACCTACGGTTGCTAACGAGGCTTCCCACGGTATCGGATGCAAAATTTAATCACAAATATCACCAAAAAATACAATTTTAACTAAATTAAAACGTCTCTATCGGAAGGGAACCCCTCGGAGGAGGTAACCTACGGTTGCTAACGAGGCTTCCCACGGTCTAAATGAAATAATGGAACTCATTAAGTTAAGTTTAGTAAATTCATTTGGACTAAGTGATTCCAATAGAAAATATGGAACTCATTAAGTTGAGTTTAGTAAATTCATTTGGACTAAGTGATTCCAATAGAAAATAGTGGAACTCATTAAGTTGAGTTTAGTAAATTCATTTGGACTAAGTGATTCCAATAGAAAATAGTCACAAACATCACAAAAATACAACTTCAACTAAACTAAAACGTCTCTATTGGAAGATCGGAAACCCTCGGAGGAGGTAACCTACGGTTGCTAACGAGTTTTCCAACGGTCTAAATGAAATTATAGGAATTCATTAAGTAACCTACGGTTGCTAACGAGACTTCCCACGGTTTAAATGAAATTATGGAACTCATTAAGATGGGTTTAGTAAGTTCATTTGGACTAAGTGAATCCAATAGAAAATAGTGGTGCCGGAATGAGGGAGTAACCTACGGTTGCTAACGAGGCTTCCCACGATTTAAATGAAATTATGGAACTCATTAAGATTGCTGGACTAAGTGAATCCAATAGAAAATAGTGGTGCCAGAACGAGGGAACCGTAGGATCCTAACTGACCCCTCGGAGGAGGTAACCTACGGTTGCTAACGAGGCTTCCCACGGTCTAAATGAAATTATTGCAAACATCACACAAAATACAACTTCAACTAAATTAATATGTCTCTATTGGAAGATCGGGAAGAAACATCACATAAAACTACAACTTATTAAAAAGTCTCTATCGGACAAAATTTAATCACAAACATCACACAAAATACAACTTCAACTAAATTAATTGTCTCTATTGGAAAATCGGGAACCCCTCGGAGGAGGTAACCTACGGTTGCTAACGAGGCCATCTCTATTGGAAGATCGGGAACCCTCGACACAAAACTAAAATTGCAACTAAATTAAGACGTCTCTATCGGATGATCGGGAATCCCTCGGAGAAGGTAACCTACGGTTGCTAACGAGGCTTCCCACGGTCTAAATGAAATTATGGAACTCATTAATTAACCTACGGTTGCTAACGAGGCTTCCCACGGTCTAAATGAAATTATGGAACTCATTAAGTAACCTACGGTTGCTAACGAGGCTTCCCACGGTTTAAATGAAATTATGGAACTCATTAAGTTGGGTTTCGAGGCTTCCCACGGTTTAAATGAAATTATGGAACTCATTAAGTTGGGTTTGATAAATTCATTCAGGCTTCCCACGGTTTAAATGAAATTATGGAACTCATTAAGTTGGGTTTGATAAGTTCATTTTGCTCATTAAGTTGGACAACTTCAACTAAATTAATACGTCTCTATTGGAAGATCGGGAACCCCTCGGAGGAGGTAAATACGGTTGCTAACGAGGCTTCCCACGGTCTAAATGAAATTATGGAACTCATTAAGTTGAGTTTCGTAAGTTCATTTGCTAAATGAAAGTATGGAACTCATTAAGTTGAGTTTAGTAAATTCATTTGGACTAAGTGAATCCATGAAATTATGGAACTCATTAAGTTGAGTTTAGTACTTCAACCAAATTAAGACGTCTCTATCGGATGATCGGGAATCCCTCAGAGGAGGTAACCTACACTTCAACTAAATTAAAAGGTCTCTATTGGAAGATCGGGAACCCCTCGGAGGAGGTAACCTACGAACTAAATTAAAACGTCTCTATCGGAAGATCGGGAACCCCTCGGAGGAGGTAACCTACGGTTAACTAAATTAAAACGTCTCTATCGGAAGATCGGGAACCCCTCGGAGGAGGTAACCTACGGTTAACTAAATTAATATGTCTCTATTGGAAGATCGGGAACCCCTCGGAGGAGGTAACCTACGGTTTAACGAGTTTTCCCACGGTCTAAATGAAACTATGGAACTCATTAAGTTGAGTTTAGTAAGTTCGTTTAATTAAAACGTCTCTATCGGAAGATCGGGAACCCCTCGGAGGAGGTAACCTACGGTTGCTTAGTAAAATGTCTCTATTGGAAGATTGGGAACCCTCGGAGGAGGTAACCTACGGTTGCTAACAAGTTTAAAACGTCTCTATTGGAAGATCGGGAACCCTCGGAGGAGGTAACCTACGGTTGCTAACGATAAAACGTCTCTATTGGAAAATCGGGAACCCTCGGAGGAGGTAACCTACGGTTGCTAACGAGGTTTTTTGTCTCTATTGGAAAATCGGGAACCCCTCGGAGGAGGTAACCTACGGTTGCTAACGAGGCCATCTCTATTGGAAGATCGGGAACCCTCGACACAAAACTAAAATTGCAACTAAATTAAGACGTCTCTATCGGATGATCGGGAATCCCTCGGAGAAGGTAACCTACGGTTGCTAACGAGGCTTCCCACGGTCTAAATGAAATTATGGAACTCATTAATTAACCTACGGTTGCTAACGAGGCTTCCCACGGTCTAAATGAAATTATGGAACTCATTAAGTAACCTACGGTTGCTAACGAGGCTTCCCACGGTTTAAATGAAATTATGGAACTCATTAAGTTGGGTTTCGAGGCTTCCCACGGTTTAAATGAAATTATGGAACTCATTAAGTTGGGTTTGATAAATTCATTCAGGCTTCCCACGGTTTAAATGAAATTATGGAACTCATTAAGTTGGGTTTGATAAGTTCATTTTGCTCATTAAGTTGGACAACTTCAACTAAATTAATACGTCTCTATTGGAAGATCGGGAACCCCTCGGAGGAGGTAAATACGGTTGCTAACGAGGCTTCCCACGGTCTAAATGAAATTATGGAACTCATTAAGTTGAGTTTCGTAAGTTCATTTGCTAAATGAAAGTATGGAACTCATTAAGTTGAGTTTAGTAAATTCATTTGGACTAAGTGAATCCATGAAATTATGGAACTCATTAAGTTGAGTTTAGTACTTCAACCAAATTAAGACGTCTCTATCGGATGATCGGGAATCCCTCAGAGGAGGTAACCTACACTTCAACTAAATTAAAAGGTCTCTATTGGAAGATCGGGAACCCCTCGGAGGAGGTAACCTACGAACTAAATTAAAACGTCTCTATCGGAAGATCGGGAACCCCTCGGAGGAGGTAACCTACGGTTAACTAAATTAATATGTCTCTATTGGAAGATCGGGAACCCCTCGGAGGAGGTAACCTACGGTTTAACGAGTTTTCCCACGGTCTAAATGAAACTATGGAACTCATTAAGTTGAGTTTAGTAAGTTCGTTTAATTAAAACGTCTCTATCGGAAGATCGGGAACCCCTCGGAGGAGGTAACCTACGGTTGCTTAGTAAAATGTCTCTATTGGAAGATTGGGAACCCTCGGAGGAGGTAACCTACGGTTGCTAACAAGTTTAAAACGTCTCTATTGGAAGATCGGGAACCCTCGGAGGAGGTAACCTACGGTTGCTAACGATAAAACGTCTCTATTGGAAAATCGGGAACCCTCGGAGGAGGTAACCTACGGTTGCTAACGAGGTTTTTTGTCTCTATTGGAAAATCGGGAACCCCTCGGAGGAGGTAACCTACGGTTGCTAACGAGGCCATCTCTATTGGAAGATCGGGAACCCTCAACACAAAACTGACACTTCAACTAAATTAAAACGTCTCTATTGGAAGATCGGGAACCTTCGGAGGAGGTAACCTACGATAAATATTCTCTATTGGAAGATCGGGAACCCTCGGAGGAGGTAACCTACGGTTGCTAACGAGGTTTTCCGCTAAATTAAAATGTCCTTATTGGAAGATCGGGAACCCCTCGGAGGAGGTAACCTACGGTTGCTAACGAGGCTTCCCAACTATTAGATGATCGAGAATCCCTCGGAGGAGGTGACCTACGGTTGCTAACGAGGCTTCCCCCTGTCTCTATTGAAAGATCGGGAACCCCTCAGAGGAGGTAACCTACGGTTGCTAACGAGGTTTTCCACGGTCAAGATGAAATTATGGAACTCATTAAGTTGAGTTTAGTAAATTCATTTAGACTAAGTGATTCCAATAAAAAATAGTAGTACCGGGACGAAAATTATGGAACTCATTAAGTTGAGTTTAGTAAATTCATTTGGACTAAGTGATTCCAATAGATTATGGAACTCATTAAGTTGAGTTTAGTAAATTCATTTGGACTAAGTGATTTCAATAGAAAGTGGGAACCCCTCGGAGGAGGTAACCTACGGTTGCTAACGAGGTTTTCCATGGTCTAAATGAATCGAACCCCTCGGAGGAGGTAACCTACGGTTGCTAACGAGGCTTCCCACGGTCTAAATGAAATAATGGAACTCATTAAGTTAAGTTTAGTAAATTCATTTGGACTAAGTGATTCCAATAGAAAATATGGAACTCATTAAGTTGAGTTTAGTAAGTTCATTTGGACTAAGTGATTCCAATAGAAAATAGTGCTGACTCATTAAGTTGAGTTTAGTAAATTCATTTGGACTAAGTGATTCCAATAGAAAATAGTGATACCGGGATGATGGAACCATGAGAATGACCGGTGTCGCTTTAATCAACTTTAATATGCCCATAATAAAAATTTAAAAGAACTTTAATTATATGGCCGGTGTCGCTATAATCAACTTTAATATGCCCATAATAAAAATTTAAAGAACTTTAACCATAGTGCGGTGTCGCTTTAATCAACTTTAATATGCCCATAATAAAATTTAAAGAACTTTAACCATAGGGACACGGACTAAGTGATTCCAATAGAAAATAGTGGTGCCGGGACGATGGAACCATGAGATCTTGACCGATGTCGCTTTAATCAACTTTAATATGCCCATAATAAAAATTTAAAGAACTTTAACCATAGGGTTATCTCGCTTTAATCAACTTTAATATGCCCATAATAAAATTTAAAGAACTTTAACCATAGGGTCACTTGGCTTTATCAACTTTAATATGCCCATAATAAAATTTAAAGAACTTTAACCATAGGGTCATCTGATTTTGAATCAACTTTAATATGCCCATAATAAAATTTAAAGAACTTTAACCATAAGGTCACTTGATTTGATTTATAACCAAATGACCTAGAAAACTTGAACTCTGCTACAACGAAGAGCTTGGAGCTTACATGATCTTTAATATGCCCATAATAAAATTTAAAGAACTTTAACCATAGGGTCACCTGATTTGACATAATAACCAAATGACCTAGAAAACTTGAACTCTGCTACAACGAAGAGCTTGGAGCTTACATGGTATAACCAAATGACCTAGAAAACTTGAACTCTGCTACAACAAAGAGCTTGGAGCTTACATGGTGTCAGCCCGACCATCTTCAACAGCAAGAGGATCTACAACAACACATCCTTCCTTAGCTTTAAACAGCAAAGCCATAGGAATTTGAGGTTATTTGCCTAGTGCAACATAAATCCTCAAACACATCTTTTAGGCCTTTGTACAACCGTATTGTATATCTAAAGCCCTAACTCGCCATAGGATTCCGAGGTAGTCGTTTGTCACGACTTAAATCCTCACATCTTCAAGGTTATTTGTGCTAGTTACTTCACACAAATGTAAATCCTAATAAATAAAAAATGGCAGGATGAAACATCTAAATGATTTCTCCTGAATTGAAGCCAAACAATAGGATAGCTTGGGAAGTCACCGAAGTTCTCTTTCAAATCCGTGACATCCTCTAGTGTTTCCTCCTTTGGACTCCAAAACAAAATATTCCAAATTTAAACCAATCCCCTTTCACACTTCTTAGTCCAATATCTTTGAAATGTCCTTATCATTTGAACTATAAAGGTAATTTTTCTTGATTTTATTGAGAGTATTCTTAGGTAACTTCAGTTACATAAGACGTGAAGATAATTTTTCCTTGATTTCTATCGAGAGTATTCTTAGGTAACTTCAATTATCTAAGATCTAAAGGTAATTTTTCTTGACTTTTATCGAGAGTATTCATAGGTAACTTCAGTTATCTATGATGTAGGTATTTTTTCTTGATTTTTATCGAGAGTATTCTTAGGTAACTTCAGTTATCTAAGATGTATTAACTATAGGGGCTTGCCCTTATAGAAAGCTTTTCCCGAACCCAGCATAATATAAACCCTATATTATAGGGGCTTGCCCTTATAGGAAGCTTTTCCCGAACCCAGCATAATATAAACCCTATTTAAATTTTCCTTGATTTCTATCGAGAGTATTGTTAGGTAACTTCAGTTATCTAAGATGTAATTAACTGTAGGGGCTTGCCCTTATAGGAAGCTTTTCCCGAACCCAGCATAATACAAACCCTATTTAATTTTGGGGCTTGCCCTTATTCTTGATTTTTATCGAGAGTATTCTTAGGTAACTTCAGTTATCTATGATGTAATTAACTATACTTTGATTGAGAGTATTCTTAAGTAACTTCTGTTATTTAAGATGTAATTAACTATAGGGGCTTGCCTCTATAAGTATTCTTAGGTAACTTTTGTTACCTAAGATGTAATTAACTATAGGGGCTTGCCCTTATAGGATGCTTTTCCCGAACATTCTTAGGTAACTTCAGTTATCTAAGATGTAATTAACTATAGGGGCTTGCCCTTATAGGAACTTTCTTAAGTAACTTCTGTTACCTAAGATGTAATTAACTATAGGGGCTTGCCCTTATAGGAAGTTTGAAATGTCCTTACCATTTGAACTCCTTGAAGGTAATTTTTCTAGATTTTTATCGAGAGTATTATTTAAGGTAACTACCACATTTGAACTCTTAAAGGTAATTTTTCTTGATTTTATTGAGAGTATTCTTAGGTAACTTCAGTTACATAAGACGTGAAGATAATTTTTCCTTGATTTCTATCGAGAGTATTCTTAGGTAACTTCAATTATCTAAGATCTATAATTTTTTCTTGATTTCTATCGAGAGTATTCTTAGGTAACTTCAGTTATCTAAGATGTATTAACTATAGGGGCTTGCCCTTATAGAAAGCTTTTCCCGAACCCAGCATAATATAAACCCTATATATAATTTTTCTTGATTTTTATCGAGAGTATTCTTAGGTAACTTCAGTTATCTAAGATGTAATACTTTGATATTTCTCCATCCAATATCTTTGAAATATCTTCACCATTTGAGTTCTTTGAAGATATTTCTTGACTTTTATCGAGAGTATTCTTAGGTAACTTTTGTTACCTAAGATGTAATTAACTATTGGTCTTGACTTTTATCGAGAGTATTCTTAGATAACTTCAGTTATCTATGATGTAATTAACTATATGGGCTTGCTATTGAGAGTATTCTTAAGTAACTTCTGTTATTTAAGATGTAATTAACTATAGGGGCTTGCCTCAGGAAGCTTTTCCCGAATAGCATAATGTAAACCCTATTTAATTTCTTATATTAAATAGGGGAACTTGTCGGCCAATACCTTCAGTTATCTAAGATGTAATTAACTATAGGGGCTTGCCCTTATAGGAATCTTTTCCCAAATCCAAAATTATCTATGATGTAATTAACTATAGGGGCTTGCCCTTATAGGAAGCTTTTCTCGAACCCAGATGTAATTAACTATAGGGGCTTGCCCTTATAGGAAGCTTTTCCCGAACCCAGCATAATATACATTTAATTTCTTATATTAAATAGGGGAATTTGTCGGCCAATACATTGGTTTCGCAGACCAAATTTTAATTCCTTATATTAAATAGGGAAACTTGTCGGCCAATACATTGGTTTCGCAGACCAAACAGATGTCATAAANCATAACTTTCTCTAGTTTATTTGATCGAGCCTCACCCTCAATTCTTGTGTTCATCATTCGGGATAAAACTTTCTCTAGTTTATTTGATCGAGTCTCACCCTCAATTCTTGTGTTCATCCTTCGGGATGGATACTTTAGTTTATTTGATCGAGCCTCACTCTCAATTCTTGTGTTCATCCTTCGGGATAGATATTTCTCTAGTTTATTTGATCGGGTCTCACCCTCAATTCTTGTGTTCATCCTTCGGGATAGATACATGATTTGAGATAAAGTGCTCTTTCATCTAAACTATGAAAATTATGGGGTCAATTTGACTTCATCTCTTTCATTTAAACTATGAAAATTATGGGGTCAGTTTGACTTCATATTTTTCAAAACTAAATCTAGTTTATTTGATCGAGCCTCACCCTCAATTCTTGTGTTCATCCTTTGGGATAGATACACGAAGGTAAAGCGCTCTTTCATTTAAACTATGAAAATTATGGGGTCAGTTTGACTTCATCTTTTTTCAAAATGTCATAACTTTCTCTAGTTTATTTGATCGAGCCTCACGCTCAATTCTTGTGTTCATCCTTCGGGATAGATACATGATTTGAGATTTGATCGAGCCTCACTTTCAATTCTTGTGTTCATCCTTCGGGATAGATACATGATTTGAGGTAGATCGAGCCTCACCCTCAATTCCTACATTCATCCTTCATGTCATAACTTTCTCTAGTTTATTTGATCAAACCTCACCCTCAATTCCTACATTCATCCTTCGGGATAGATACAGGATTTGAGGTAAAGGCATCTTTCATCTAAACTATGAAAATTATGGGGTCAGTTTGACTTCATCTTTTTCAAAACTAAAACTTTTATATTTAAACTATGAAAATTATGGGGTCAGTTTGACTTCATCTTTTTCAAAACTAAAATTTTTTTAACCTAAACTATGAAAATTATGGGGTCAGTTTGACTTCATCTTTTTCAAAACTAAAATTTTTAAACTATGAAAATTATGGGGTCAGTTTGACTTCATCTTTTTCAAAAATAAAAATTTTTAAAATAACTATGAAAATTATGGAGTCAGTTTGACTTCATCTTTTTCAAAACTAAAATTTTTTTGAAAATTATGGGGTCAGTTTGACTTCATCTTTTTCAAAACTAAATTTTTTTTTAAAAAAAACATATGAAAATTATGGGGTCAGTTTGACTTCATCTTTTTCAAAACTAAATTTTTTTTTAAAAAAAACATACTTCAAAATTATGGGGTCAGTTTGACTTCATCTTTTTCAAAACTAAAATTTTTAAAACGTCATTCCGAAACGGGCAACGTGATTTCAATTTCGATGACGACCAGCTTCTTACGGGCAAACCCCACACCAAAAATAGTGCCGACAAAACCCTAAACCTTGGCTCAGCCTAAATTGAACCTAACCCTAAATGTTGGCTTTAACCCATATTAGACCCAACCTAAACCCTATATCTAGGTTCAAACAAACTTGAACCTAACCCTAAATGTTGGGTCTAACTCATATTAGACCCAACCTAAACCCTAAACTGAGGTTCAACCTACCTTGAACCTAACCCTAAATGTTGGTTCTAACCCATAAAGCCTAAACCTAGGCTCAACCTAACTTGAACCTACCCTTAAATGTTGGGTCTAACCCATATTAAACTCAACTAAAACCCTAAACCTAGGTTTAACCTAACTTAAACCTAAATATTAGGTCTAACCCATATTAGATCTAACCTAAACCCTAAACCTAGGTTCAACCTAAGTTGAATCTAACCTTAAATCATTGGTCTAACCCATATTAGACCTAACCTAAATCCAGAGCCTACCTTCAACTTAACTTGAACCTAACCCTAGGGTTTAACCCAAATTGAACCTAACCTTAGGTTTAACCCAAACTAAACCTAACCCTAGGATTCAACCCATATTGAACCTAAGCCTAAGATTAACTAAGATTGAACCTAACCCTAAATTCTTTGGTTCAACCCAAGTTAAACCTAACCCTAGCACCAAACCAAATTGGACTTAACTCTAAACTCTTTAGGTTCATCCTGCCTTGAACCTAAACCCTAAGTCTAACTTATATGAGAATTGGTCAATCCTTTTAGGCTCAACCTACACTGAACCTAAATCATAAAATATAATCCAACTTAGACTTAGTTCAAATTGAACCATCGGGTCAAATCAACCTAACTCGGGTTCACCCATATCAGCTGAACCACTGGGCCAACCTGACCTAACTCAAGTTAACCCAAATCAACTAAACTACCGGATCAATGTGACCTAACTCGGGTTAACCCAATTCAACTAAGCCACCGAGTCATCCGACTTAACTCGGGTTAACCCAAATCAACTGAACCACTGAGCCAATCTGACCTAACTCAGGTTAACACAAATCAACTAAATCATTATTCCAATCTGACCTATCTCAGTTTAACCCAAATCAACTAAACCACCGGGCCAACCTGATCTAACTCAGGTTAACCCAAATCAACTATACCACTGGGCCAACGTGACCTAACCCGAGTTAACCCAATTCAACTGAATCACTGGGCTAACCTGACCTAACCCGTGTTAATCCAAATCAGCCAAATTTTTAGGTTAACTTGTCCTAAATTTAGTTAACTCAATTTGACCCAATTTGTAACTCACTCTCAAACTTTGGAATAACTTTAATTAAGGATCTATTCAAGTCTAATCCAACTTAAACGTGAGTAGTAATTTAAGTCTAATTTTTTTGGACTTTAAACATGTTTGATATAAATTTAACTTGACTTAATCCAGGATGACTAATTTAAATCAACTCAGTCTAACCTAAGTTGATTTTTAGTTAATATGACTTGATGAATGATGAAGTCGATATTTTTATTGAGTTAGACTAAGGTCTAGTACGTTTAGTTTGACCCTAATTAAACTAAGCCAACTTGTATTAATCCTATTGAACTTAAGACAAGGATTAAGGATAATCCAAGGGACAACTAGCCAAATTCATGTTAACTCAAATTACCTAAAGACTCACTTCAGATTAGTTCAATCTAACTTGAACTAATGCAAAATCAACCTAAATATAGGCGACCAGAGGTTAAGTAGGGTTTGACTTTTCATACGAGAACAAAACACACTTAGCCTTACGAATAATTTGGGCCAAAAGTATCAAACCAACTTAAACAAAAAAGACATAAAATTAAAAGTTACTAAAAATTAAACTTCTTTTTGTCAATACAAATCCTCCATTATGTGACATTTCTGGTGGGCGTACGTTCATTCTTTTTATTCTCCACTATTGTCACTTCTCCTTTCTTTGGAACACAATAGATTGGGCTTACCCAAAAACTATCAGATAAAAGATAAATAATTCCTACATATAACCATTTCTAAATATCTTTTTTTTACTACAACCTTTATAATTGGGCTAATCCTTCTTTATGGATCAACTTTTGGTTCATAATTTTATTCCATTTTAATTTTATGCATGCATATGAAAGGGCTAATTATTTTTACATCTAATATGCTCCAACCAAAGGTTTTCCTAAAATTCTTTAATACTCTCATTAAATTTGCTTCTTTTAATTCACTTAAGTCAAAAGAATGATCATGTGCGAAGTTAACGATTCTCCTGAAAGTATACTTTACGACGAGTAAGGAGATTCTTAAGTTCTAATTCTAGAGCCACAATTATTCAAGGTACTAATGTTTTAGTATCACTTTAGTTACCAATGGCTCAAAAATCAATCTAATCACTATCAAATTTTCTTCTAACAATAGATTTGATTCTTTTTTATGATTTTCACAACTATCCTCAGTTAAATTTAGCTCTATTGAGTCCATCTTTAACATGTTTTAAATTGGATTTTTATACATCCCTCCATCACATCTACTCTATGGCAAGTATAATCCTTAGAGTCTTCGGAAAAACTTTATTGATTTCAAAATATTAATATTAATATTGTGATCATTAATCAACATGGTGAGTTCCCCTTTCTGGACATCAATAATCATCTAAAACTATAATGTCCTCTAGAAAGATAAATTTATCCACATTTTCTATCACATCTATTATAATCATTTAGGACAATTCAATGAACGACCAGCTAAATGAATGGTTATAGTGGTAGTTGAAACCTCTTTTGATCATAATCTCCTAAAGATGGAAAGAGACGACAGATTGAGCTTTTCTAAAGAATTTATCTCTTATGGTGCAGAGCATTGTGATGCTACTCGGATCCTTATACTTTTATGAATGTTTTATTTGTAGGATAGCTCTACACTCTTCTATTAATCTTAATATCTTGTAATTATCTAGTTTTCATTTTTTATTAAGTATTTCCTTCATAAAATTTAACAAAAACAGACATTTATTCTAAAACTTCAACAAATGGGATGTTTATGGTTAGCTATTTAAACACCACGAAGAATCTAGAGAACATTGGTCTAACATATGTTTCTGAAGCCTCTGAGAAAAAAGTCTTGATGGTCTTTTTTGTTATTTCTTAGGAGGTGAGGATGTTTTTCATCAGTGTTGTGAAGGTTCTTCATTAAGTCCTTAGGCTCTGACACATACTCTTATACTCTAAACTCCTATAATTCCTTTTAAATTTTAAGTCTAATGGCTATACATTGCTCTTTCTCTTTCTCTTTTGGAATCACTTCAATGTTACTAAGTAGTGTCCCTTACAGTATACTACTTAAGGAATTTGTTGTCCATCTCAATTAATTTTTTATGTTTTTTTATCATATAGGCTTTGTGATTGATTCCTTATTTGTAACATAACATCTTCTAAAGACAACTTATTCTCCTTAAACTATGAATTAGATATGACTCCAAGTAGGTAAGTTACTTGAGTTTAAGATTTTTTCCCTAATTATTTAAGTTGCATAAGGAATTTGGTATGTTGGTGCCTTACAACTGATCTCATTCATGTTGATTATTATTCTAATTAAAATTTGGATGATTCCTCTATCATCTGTTATAAGTATTAGAATAGGGTTATTAAGGCTCTTGTTTATAACATTCAGAGACTCCACATGCATAACACTAAGATAGACCAATTGTTCATAAGCCTTCTCTTCAATTATTGGTGCTTCAGATGCAGACTTTATGTATAGATTATCTAACATTTTGAATATTATAGCTACCTAAGCAATTGAAATTAATAAAACATCTTGTTCATAAATGTTGGTTTCTCTTTTAGGGTTCACTCTCTCGGAAGGCTAATAAAAAAAATTGTTGGTTATCTTCTCCCCAATCAATCATAGGCCTACTCATATGGTTTTGACATCAAATACCCCTTATTGTAGCATCCATAATTAACCTAGAAGATCTCATGAGCCCATTGTAATGAGTTTAGATAATTAGCCAATCAGTTAGAGCATGGTGTGACCATTTTTTGTAAAAACTCCTTAGGTATTTTTTAAAGCTTCATATATCAACTCACGATCTAACTGGGTGAAAGAGGTAATATCATTCTTATGTATGGTATTTTTAAAAGGTGAAAAGTACTTAGCAAGGAATGTTTGGACAAGATTAACAGGCTGTCGCTAGTGGTTGGTTGGTGGTTGTTGGGCGGCAAAGGGTGGCAGGTAGCGGCAGTATGTAACGGTTGGGTGCGGGCAATGATGACATTAGGGCTGTCAAAAAAGCTCGTTGTTCGTGAACAGTTCTTGTTCAGTTCGTCAATGAGTTTGTGTTTGATTCATTCGATAAGTAAATTAGACGAATGTGACAATTTTTTTTTCGTTTGGTTAGTTAAACAAACCAAACATGAACAATGATGCGTCCATTCGTGTTCGAATCGTTATTGTTTGAAATATAAAATAACTATATATATAAATTTTATGATATTTAAAAAAATTAATTTTTATAAATTATAATATATAACAAATTAATAATAATAATATATTAATATACGATATTAGTAATATACTAATATAGATATTATATATTTATATAATATAAGTTATATATTTAATATAATATATTATTTATATACATTAATATTAGGGATGTCAAATTGGTTCATCGTTCGCGAACAGCTCGTGTTCAGCTTGTTCGTTAAGAAACGAACACGAACAGTAACTTTGCGAACAATTTCGAACACGAGCTTATTTCAAACAAACTAAATTTCAAACGAACCGAACACAAACACAAGCTCTGTTCATTTGTGTTTGGTTTGTTTACACCTCTAGGTGATATGCTGCCAAAGGTGGGGCGGGTTGTGACTAATGATGGTCGAAGAAGGTGACGAGAGGCCAACAAATGGCAGAGGCAGCAGTGACAATGGGGGAGGGGTAGCGGCGGGGATGGCAACTTGCTAATAATATTTTCTATTTTTAATGATGGTGTAATTTAAATTTGGACAAATTGGCTGAATTCTAAATTGCCAAAATGAACTACCTTGTAAACTTCAAATTACTCATACTTTACATTGTATTTATAATTAATCATACCGAACACATAATTTTCTCAATTCCATGCAATAAAATTATAGTACAACACAAATTCAGTCAAACAAATGGCCCCTAAGTGGTCTATGTTAAACATTCTCTTCCTATTGGTTCACTATTTTTCTTAAAGTCATTGAGTTCTCTAGTTTGTTTAATGATTCTTTCAATTTTAGGGTCAAACGATACTATTTCAATAGTTATAGTCTTACAAACACCTAAAACTAACTAGTGACCCTAAATTAACAAATTATATAAATCACTCTAAGCAAGAAATGAATAAAAATACATGCAAAAAGCGAAAAGAAAAAAATAAATCACAATATTTTTTGAATTTTTAATATTGCAAAAAATAAGACAAATAATTTAAAGTGCACAATAAAGTATAGAAAAAAATTAACACTATAGATTTAGGGGTGCTTCAAACAAATTTCTCCTAAATTGTTAACACACTAACATACGAACAAACATACAAATACAAATCTTGGGCTGCCTCCCAAGAAGCGCTTGATTTAATGTCATGAGCCTGACGAATCCAAATTCTTACTCAAGTTGACCAGTATTAAAACTTCATTATTCATAGGCCTCTTTCCACATATGTAAGATTTAAGTCTTTCTCTGTTCACTTTAAACACTTTACATTTTTTAGGATCTTTCATATTTATTGCACCAAATGGACACACTTTACTTACAGTAAATGACGCTATCTACATGAACTTAAGTTTTCCAGAAAATAGTTTTACTCTTGTATTATATAGTAAAATCTCTTATCCAGGTTCAACATCTTTCCTATGAATCTTTTGATTATGCCAATTTTTCATTTTCTCTTTATAAAATTTTGCATATTCATAAGATTCATGTCTAATCTCCTCGAGTTCATTTAACTGTAGCAATATCTTCTCACCAGCTTCTTTCAAGTTATAATTGAATTTCTTAACAGCCCAATAAACCTTATGTTCTAATTCCACTGACAAATGACAAGTTTTTCCAAATATGAGCCTATATGGAGACATTCTTATAGGGGGTTTGTAAGCAGTTCTACAGGCCCATAGTGCATTATCAAGTCTAGTAGACCAATCTCTTATATTAGAATTAACAGTGTTTTATTGAATTCTCTTAATTTCTCTATTAAAAACCTCTACTAAGCTACAAGTTTGAGGATGATTAGCTATGACTATTTTATGCTTAATTCCATATTTAGTTACTAATGTCTCAGTTTTTTATTCTTGAAATGGTTTCCTCCGTCACTTATGATCACTCTAGGCATGCCAAATATACAAAAAAATATTCTTATTTAAGAACTTGGCTACCACTTGAGCCTCAAAATTTGGAAGAGCTACCACCTCAATCCAATTTGAGACATAGTCCACATCTATTAAAATATATAAGTTTCTAAAAGATGGTACAAATGGTTCCATAAAATCTAAAACCCATACATCAAAGATTTCAATTTCTTAAGTAAAGTTTAGGGGCATTTCATCTCTCTTAGATATGTGGCCTACTCTTTGGCATTTATCACAAGTTTTTACATAAATATTCATATCTCTAAACAGAGCAGGCCAATAAAATCCATACTTTAAAATCTTAAATGAAATTTTATCAACACTAAAATGTCCCCTAACCTCATAATCATAATATTTTTGAATAATTTCCTGGGTTTCTTCTATAGGTACACATCTTTGGATAACTTGATCCTTACATTTTTTATATAAATAGGGGTCATCTTAAAAGTAAGATTTCACATCATGAATGAGTTTTT
The DNA here is from genome assembly GCA_002079205.1 of Phalaenopsis hybrid cultivar. Classification (NCBI taxonomy): domain Eukaryota; kingdom Viridiplantae; phylum Streptophyta; class Magnoliopsida; order Asparagales; family Orchidaceae; genus Phalaenopsis; species Phalaenopsis hybrid cultivar. Next base: position 5,349 of record JXCR01139678.1, on the reverse strand, counting down.
TTCCGTTGATGGTATTTTAATCCATATCGTATAATATCACTTACGATAAAATTCAATATGTCAGCATACCACAGAACACTCCAATCAATAATAGTGTATAGTTGCTCGTCAGGAAAATTTTCATTAATTTCATCTTCAAAATTATAAGAATTTTCTTGTTCTAGTCTAGAAAAATGGTTAGCAATTTGATTATACAATCCTTTCCTATCCACTACTTCAAAATCAAATTCCTGCATCAGAAGGACTCATCTAATTAATCTCGGTTTAGCATCATTCTTTAGCATAAGATATCTAATAGCAGAATGATCGGTAAGAACAATGCATTTAGTTTCAATGAGATAAGATCTAAATTTATCAAAATCATATATTGTTATCAATAATTTCTTCTCAATCGTAGTATAATAAATTTGAGCTTCATTAAAGGTTTTACTTACATAGTATATAACTTTAAAAGTTTTTCATATTTTTGTCCTGAAACTGCTCTAACAGCATAATCACTCGTATCACACATCAACTCAAACGATCTCCGTCAACCAGATGAGACTATAATAGGAGCGGTGATTAATTTTTCATTTAAAATATTGAAGGCCTTTAAGCAATCTTGATTAAAGTTAAATAAAGCATCTTTTCTTTAAAAGATGGCATAAAAGAATTGGTGGTTTTTGAAAAAATCTTTAATATATCGCATGTACAATCTAGCATGTTCCAAAAAAACTTATAACTCCCCTCATCGTGGTAGGAAGAGGTATTTTAGTAATTACTTAAATTTTTGTTGGGTCTACTTCTATGTAATTTTTAGATATTTTATGTCCCAAAATAATTCCTCCTGTGATCACAAAGTAACATTTTTCCCAATTGAGAACAAGGTTAGTTTCTTCACAATTTTTTAGCACCTTTATTAAATGGTCTAAACATGAATCAAATGTGGTTACAAACACTGAGAAATCATCCATAAAATTTTTTATCCCTTTCTCAATTAAGTCGCAAAAAATAGACATCATGCACCTTTGAAACGTAGTAGGTGTGTTACATATTCGGAAGGGCATTCTTCTAAAATAAAAAGTCCTATAAGGACTTGTGAATGTAGTCTTTTCTTGATCCTCAGGCTCTATCGATATTTGATGATATCCAGAATATCCATCTAAAAGGCAAAAGTATTGATGACCAGCTAATCTATCTAACATCTGGTCCAGAAAGGGTAAAGAAAAGTGATCTTTGTCAGTGGCTAAATTCAATTTTTTGTAATCAATAAAAAATTGTCACCTTGTAATTTGTTTGGTAAGAATTAATTCATTTAATTCATTCGCAACTACTATCACTCCCCCTTTCTTAGGAGCACAATATAAAGGACTAACCCAATCACTGTTAGAAATAGGGTATATAATACATGCATCTAACCTCATTAATATCTCATTTTTAACAACTTCTTTCATAAAAGGATTTAACCTTATGTCGGTACTATTTTTGGTGTGGGGTTTGCCCGTTAAAAAGCTGTCGGTCATCGGAATTGAAATCCCGTTGCCCGCTTCGGAAGGACGTTTTTTTAAAAAATTTTAGTTTTGAAAAAGATGAAGTCAAACTGACCCCATAATTTTCATAGTTTAAATGAAAGAGCGCTTTACCTCAAACTCTGTATCTATCCCGAAGGATGAACACAAGAATTGAGGGTGAGACTCGATCAAATAAACTAAAGAAAGTTATGACATTCGTTTGGTCTGTGAATCCAATGTATTGGCCGACAAATTCCCCTATTTAATATAAGGAATTAAATAGAGCTTATATTATGCTGGGTTCGGGAAAAGCTTCCTATAGGGGCAAACCCCTATTGTTAATTACATCTTAGATAACTGAAGTTATCTAAGAATACTCTCGATAAAAATCAAGAAAAATTACCTTCAAGGAGTTCAAATGGTAAGG
>JXCR01139676.1:27682-38138 GCA_002079205.1 Phalaenopsis hybrid cultivar | reverse complement strand
ATATATATATATATATTGTACACACATATGTGCATATATATGTGTGCATATGTTTGTATATGGGTGTGTGTGTGTTTGTGTGCGTGTGTGTGTGATTAATTAATTAATGAGTAGAATTCCGAGCCAAAATGAGCAAAAAAACAAATAAAAAAATTTTTGTTTGTTTTCGACTCATTATCTTAGCGAACGAGCCGATTAGTGAGCAATATTTCGAGCCAAAATGAGTCAACACAAACGAACAAATCTTTATTCGTGTTCAGCTCATTGTCTTAATGAACGAACCGAACACGAGCTATTCGCAAACAAGTCATTTTGACAGCCCTACTGCCGACCTGATTCCACATACTCGCGAATTTTGTCTAACCTCACTAGAAGAAGACATGAATCTTCGGACCATGTCGGAAACCGTTGTCTGACTACCAGACCGTCAGAATCACCATCGAAATTTTGCTACCACAATCCCACTTCAAACCGTGCACCAAATCTTTCCATCTAAACTGTCGATATGCCGTCGGAACTTCAAAATCTATCGACAAAGTGTGTCGAACCACCTCTACAAAAACTCCGACAATACACGCCAAATTTGCTTTTATCGAAGCCAAACCACGCTCTGATCACGAAACGAATGCTCTGATAACAATTGTTATGTAAAAATAATGCAAAATCATAGAAATTCACAAAACAACAATGAGACAGAATATATGTGGTTTAGCGTTGAATCGATTCCCCAACGTCCACCAGCAAGGAGATGTCATTAACACCAAATGGAGAGAAAGAAAGACGGCTTATGATTACAACTCAACACTTCTTAACACTATACGTCTCTTACTCATAAGCCCTAGACCACTTTTTATAACGGAGGACTAGAGCATATAAAGAAATAAACCAAAAAAAAAAACAAATAATTAAAATAAAAGCATATAAATACAACATACAAATCAAAATTTTGGATTAAATTTTTTTTGGCGTCAATTTTGAGCCAACCCTAGCTTAGCTCGAAGTAGTTAATGGCCCTGNTTTAAAAGCAATTTTTCATTTAAGAAGGAATCTTTCTTTCCTTTGGGTTTTGGGTAACAGTAAAATTTGAAAGCAAAGCAAAACAAAGCAAATAATTTCGGAAAGCATCTAGCCAGGGAAGCATCTCGCCAGGGAAGATTAGAAAATTTCTTTAACAGATAAATAATATTTTTTTTTTTTGAAGAATTTTAAGAAAAAAGGAAAAAAATAGAATTTTAGAGAGAAAAATTTGTATTTTTTAAAATTTATTTTTTTCAGGTAAACTTTTATTTATTTGTTGTTTGTTTTTTTCCCCATACTTCTCTTAGAAGAATTTTTTTGAGGAAAGAAATTTTAACAATGGCAGAAATAATTGATAGCACGATATCAGATTCTTCAAGATACACTGATAGTAGAAAAATTGATTCATCAAGTGATTATACATCTCTTCAAAATTAATGTGACAAAATTTGATAGCAAATAAAAATTTGAAATGTGGCGATGCAATATAATGGATGTTCTGTGATCTTTGAATTTGGAGGAAGTTCTGGATAATGGGGAATGTCTTGAATAGATGTTAGAGAGATTGATTGAAGATGAACATGAGTGCTTAGGACTTGGTCCAAAATTGTTTAACCCAAAAAATCAAATATGGGACTCTGCATTGAAATTGTGGAGGATGTTGGAGAATAACTATCTCACGAAGAGCATGAGGAATGGTTAACATTTGATGGGTCGACTTTAAAGATTTCAGATGAGACATGAGGTTACAATTGATGAACATTTGAATGATTTCACAAAGTTGTTGACAAATTTGTTAAAGTTGGATGAAGAGGTTGGAGATGAATACAAGGCACCTGTTTTGATGAACATTTGAATGAGGTCTTGAATTATGGTGAAGTGACTACGTCACTGGTTGATCATGAGTTCCATCGAAGGGACAGAGTCTGCAAAGATGACATTAGCTGAGACACTTAAACTCCAACTTGCAGATCTGAGAATAAGAAGAATGGTCAAAGATAGAAGGCAACAACGTGACTTCTCAAAAGCGGGGCAAGTCTCATAGGCACAACCTTGGGAAGAATTAGTGTGCTTTCTATTTTGAGACTGATCATTGGAAGAACAATTGTTCGAAGTTGAAGGAGAAGGGAATGAATGTTGTATCTGAGGAAAAAGCCAATATCTTTCAATAGGCGAATTCATATGTATCATAATCTGTAGTTTCTCATAGTTTTCTTACATATGATTCATGTTGGAATCTGGATACATGTGTTTCCTATCACATTTGTCCTCATCAAGGGTGGTTCTGTATGCACAAGGAGTTGGATAGTGGTGTAGTGACTATGAGAAATGATCAAACTTGTTGTACTATTGGTGTAGGAAGCATCTTTATCAAGATGCATAATGGTACAGTGAGAGAGTCGATCGATTTTAAACATGTTCCTGATATCAGGAAGAATTTGGTTTCAGTTGGGACTTTATAGTTCAAAAGCTACAAGATTTATTGAGGCATGAGTTTTGAGAATATATCGTGAAGTAATGGTTTTTATGAAGGGAGTTTGTCATCACAACCTTTACCATCTTCATGGTAGTACAATGATTGGAACGATTGCTATTGCTGATAATTCTTCTGATGCCACTATGTTGTGGCATATGCGACTAGCTAATGCTGGAAAAGCTTCATTTTAGACTTTGGTGAAGAAATAATAGATTAAATGAGCGAGCACCTACAAACTTGATTTCTGTGAGCATCGTTTGTTTGACAAAAAGATACGGGCTTCTTTTTTGGCTATCATCCACAACACAAAATGTATTTTAGTATGTTCACATAGATGTTTGAGACCCGACGAAAATAATATCATTTAGCAAACACACATATTTTGTCTCTTTTATTGATGATTACTCACAATATTTGAGTGTACACCATGAAGCGCAAAAACGAAGTGCTGGATATTTTAATATCATGGAAGAAGTGGATTGGGACTCAGACTGGTAAAAAGATCTGGTGTATCAGATTAGGTAATTGGGGCGAATACACTTTGGATGCGTTCTTGCAAGAGTGCCAGAAAGCCGATACATATCACCACTTCACTGTTCGAGAGACACCACAATAGAGTATGGTGGCAGAGAGAAGAACCAGCCTTTAGTGGAGAAAGTTTGGTGTATGTTATTCAATGTTGGGTTGGACAGAATCTATTGGCCGAGGCCATAAAATATGCTTGTCACTTGGTTAACCGTCTGTGTTCTGCAACTATTGGGAAGAAGACCCCAAAGGAGATGTGGTCAAGACATTCTACTAGAGATTATGAGCACATGAAAGTGTTTGAGTGTCCGACTTACTACTACGTGCATAATGATAAACTGAAACCATGAGCAAAAAAGATGATATTTACCGACTTTATGCATGGAGTCAAGAGCTTCAATTTGTATGATTCGTCTGAAAGAAAGATTATCATTAGCAGGGTTGTTACATTTGACAAGGCAAGCTTGTTGAAAAACCGGGGCTCAAAGCAGGTGGAGTGTTCTACTTAGACCAAAGATATGCAGCAGAAGTTAGAGTTTGATGCAACTCCTTTTGTTCCATAGAGTTTGTCCTCTTTGACTCAAATATCTAATTTAGTTGCAGTTCAGGAGGTATATGTTGATAGTTATTAGAAAAAGGTGGAAGAAGATGCTGAGGTTGAGATTCTTGCTCAAGAATCTATTGTTAGGAGCAGGATTAGGTTCTAAATTGTCCCAAAACTAGTTTGGTTGAAGGACCACATTATATTTGCACTTTCAGCCATAAAGACAAAAATTTCTTATCACTATAAAGAAGCAGTGAAGAATGCAGACTGCAATCTTTGGAGAGCGGCGATGGATGAAGAGATGGAGTCTCATCGAAAGAAAAATATTGTAGGTTGGTGAAGCTTTCTCCATGAAGGAAATTCATCGGGTGCAAATGGGTGTATGCATAGAAGGATTGATCTCTCGAACCTGGTGTGCGATACAAAACAAGATTAGTGGCAAAAGGCTTTGCGCAACAGGAAGGGTTGATATGACAAAGTATTCTCCCCAGTGGTCAAACATCCCTCAATCCGCATTCTCTTAGTACTTATAGCACAGTATGGACTGATTTTAGAATAGCTCGATGTGAAGACTGCATTTCTGCCCTGAGAATTGCAAGAGGAGATTTATATGTTGAAGCTGCCTGGATATGGAGCATCAAAAGACTTAGTTTGCAAACTGGACAAATCTTTATATGGGTTGAAGCAATCACCAAAATAGTGATATAAAAAATTTGATCAGTTCATTAGGGGACAAGAGTATATAAGGAGCCAGTATGATCATTGTGCATATTTCAAGAAGTTGGCCAACAATCAGTTAATTTACTTGCTTCTATATGTTAATATATGTTGATTGTATTTGCTAGTCAGATTGAGGTTGATAGGATGAATAATTAACTGTCCAAACTTTTTGGAAAGGAGTGGGTGAAGCTGTTAAAGAAATTTGAAGTTGATGACTCTAGCAAGGCGATGAGTTTACCCATTGCATCTCACTTTCAAATAAGTTTATATCAGTGTCCTAAAGATGATCAGGAGAGGAAATATATGCATCAATTCCTTATGCTAGTGCACTGGGTAGTCTGATGTATGTCATGGTTTATACTAGACCGGACATTGCTGATGTATGTCATGGTTTATACTAGACCGGACATTGCACAAACAATTAGTGTTGTGAGTGGTTGCATGATCCAAGAAGGAATCATCAGCAGGCTGTAAAGAGTATTCTGAGGTATCTGAATGGTACAGTTATGTAGGCTTGATGTTTGAGAGGCAATCATCTATTGCAGATTTGTGTTAGGCTACACTAACTCCGCCTATGCGGGTGATATGGATAGGTGGAGATCTATGACAAAGTATTTGTTCACATTGATAGGGGGTTCATTCATTTGGAGGTCATTTCTTCGGTATACTGTTGTTTTGTCTACTACGGAGGCTGAGTATCTGGTAGTCACACAGATAATGAAAAAAAGCAATATGGATGTAGGGCCTATTGGATGACTTCAAAGTTGATCCGGAGTCTCTAACGGTGTTTAATGTCAGTCAGAGTGTAATATTCATGGTTATAAATCTGGTTCATCATGCTTGTATCAAACTCATTTGCGTAAGATATCACATTGTTCGAGACTTGATTGAAGAAGACTATTCTTTTAAAGAAGATAGAAGGATAATCTAGCGGACATGCCCACGAAGGTACTGTCAGTCTAGAAGTTCACCACTGCAGAAGTTTGGTGAGCATATGAGCTCAGGACTGATTACGTAGTCGGGCATTTTGTAGAACTACACAAGGCTTGATTCTTTTGGGGGAGTACGTAGGCAACCATCTTAGTGCAGCTGATTTGGAGTTAAAGCTCACTTGGTCATCTATCACTTATCTTGAAGTAAGAGATGAGCTGAAGTAGATTGTATTTAATGGTTTTTATTTCAATTGATTTGTTTCATTTTTGTTTTTATTCCTTGTATGCTCTAGCCCTCCTTTAAAAAAGGGACCTAGGGCTTATGAAAGACTAAGAGGTGTATGATGTTGAGAATGGTTGAGTTGTAACCTCAAGCCGTTTTTTTTTGCTCTGGTGCTAATAAAATCTCCCTTCTTGTGGACGTAAGCGAACTGATTCAACGCCGAACCACATAATATTTTGTGTTTGATTGTTGTCGTGTGAATTTCTAGTCTTCCGCATAGTTTTCACATAACATAGTACATCGGCTTGTTTATTTTGATCCGATCCAATTTAAGTCAAAATTCGAATCAATTTTCAATCGATTAACAATTTTCGAGTTAAATTTGTTAAATTTACAGTCATTACATAACTATGGCTGTTAACAACCCGATTTCGAGCCGAGTTGAGGTCGTTTCGACATAGGCTNTAGGGCTTATGAAAGACTAAGAGGTGTATGATGTTGAGAATGGTTGAGTTGTAACCTCAAGCCGTTTTTTTTGCTCTGGTGCTAATAAAATCTCCCTTCTCGTGGACGTAAGCGAACCGATTTAACACCGAACCACATAATATTTTGTGTTTGATTGTTGTCGTGTGAATTTCTACTCTTCCGCATAGTTTTCACATAACATAGTACATCGGCTTGTTTATTTTGATCCGATCCAATTTAAGTCAAAATTCGAATCAATTTTCAATCGATTAACAATTTTCAAGTTAAATTTGTTAAATTTACAATCATAACATAACTATGGCTGTTAACAACCTGATTTCGAGCCGAGTTGAGGTCGTTTCGACGTAGGCCCGAAAATAAATTTGATCCAAAATTTGACCTGTTGCTCGGCTTGTTTAATCCAATGCCAGCCAAAATTTGAATCAATTCACAGCTTTAGTGTTAGGCATGCGAATCTTCCAATTTTTTTAAATAATCCTAACTGCAGGCAGCTGGGAAATCGTAATAAAAGTTGGACCAACGTGCTTTTTCAAATCCCAAACTCCATGATTTAAAGCCTCGGTACCAGCAAAAGAATATTTTGCAGCATGCTCCCCTTCCGATCGAAAGATATTGAAAGCATTCACATTGATAAAAGCCTGTTCCTTTCANAAGAATATTTTGCAGCATGCTCCCCTTTCGATCGAAAGATATTGAAAGCATTCACATTGATAAAAGCCTGTTCCTTTCTAAAGTGAAATACCATGAAGCCCCAACATAAATTCATACTTTTAATGCTTAATAATGCAAGCCCCCGTACTAGAAATGTCTGAAGACAAATGCCACATGCTCTCTCTTAACGCACCATGCTCATCTAAAGTTCCGATAATGATTCCTTCTCCCAATCAATCACTCATTACATATAGCTTTGACATTTTTGATGATTTGGTTAGTTTTGGATTGAAATTTTTTTTATAAAATTTGATCTTTAGAGTCGATTTGATTATGAAATGTTTAAATTTAATTATCCTAAAGCATTTGCATTAAGTTTAATTAATATTTGTTTTTATTTTTTATTTTTTTGAAAGTCTAAAACTCAAATGAAATAACTAATTAGTTGGGTTAGACAATAACAAACCTATGTGTACCCAAGCAAAAATAAAATCAATCTATTTAGGGTCTGTTAAAAAGTTTATGCTTTCGTAGAACTTAAAGTGAGTTCTAATAAGTCTTATAGTTTATTTGTGGTGTATTTTTGAATTTCATGCTAGGCCAATTTTTAATTGTCCACAAANGCTCATCTAAAGTTCCGATAATGATTCCTTCTCCCAATCAATCACTCATTACATATAGCTTTGACATTTTTGGTGGTTTGGTTAGTTTTGGATTGAAAATTTTTTCTTTTAGATATGATCTTTAGAGTCGATTTGATTATGAAATGTTTAAATTTAATTATCTTAAAGCATTTGCATTAAGTTTTATTAATATTTGTTTTGTTTTGATTTTTTTTAAAGTCTAAAACTCAAATGAAATAAAACTAATTAGTTGGGTTAGACAATAACAAACCNTTCATTTGGAGGTCATTTCTTCGGTATACTGTTGTTTTGTCTACTACAGAGGCTGAGTATCTGGTAGTCACATAGATAATGAAAAAAGCAATATGGATGTAGGGCCTATTGGATGACTTCAAAGTTGATCAGGAGTCTCTAACGGTGTTTAATGTCAGTCAGAGTGTAATATTCATGGTTATAAATCTGGTTCATCATGCTTGTATCAAACACATTTGCGTAAGATATCACATTGTTCGAGACTTGATTGAAGAAGACTGTTCTTTTAAAGAAGATAGAAGGATAATCTAGCGGACATGCCCACGAAGGTACTGTCAGTCTAGAAGTTCACCACTACAGAACTTTGGTGAGCATATGAGCTCATGACTGATTACTTAGTCTGGCATTTTGANTCTTTACAGCCTGCTGATGATTCCTTCTTGGATCATGCAACCACTCACAACACTAATTGTTTGTGCAATGTCTGGTCTAGTATAAACCATGACATACATCAGACTACCCAGTGCACTAGCATAAGGAATTGATGGCATATATTTCCTCTCCTGATCATCTTTAGGACACTGATATGGACTTATTTGAAAGTGAGATGCAATGGGTAAACTCATCGCCTTGCTAGAGTCATCAACTTCAAATTTCTTTAACAGCTTCACCCACTCCTTTCCAAAAAGTTTGGATAGTTAATTATTCATCCTATCAACCTCAATCTGACTAGCAGATACAATCAACATATATCAACATATAGAAGCAAGTAAATTAACTGATTGTTGGCCAACTTCTTGAAATATGCACAATGATCATACTGGCTCCTTATATACTCTTGTCCCCTAATGAATTGATCAAATTTTTTATATCACTATTGTGGTGATTGATTCAACCCAAATAAAGATTTGTCCAGTTTGCAAACTAAGTCTTTTGATGCTCCATATCCAGACAGCTTCAACATATAAATCTCCTCTTGCAATTCTCATGGCAGAAATGCAGTCTTCACATCGAGCTATTCTAAAATCAGTCCATACTGTGCTATAAGTACTAATAGAATGCGGATTGAGGGATGTTTGACCACTGGGGAGAATACTTCGTCATATCAACCCTTCCTGTTGCGCAAAGCCTTTTGCCACTAATCTTGTTTTGTATCGCATACCAGCTTCGAGAGATCAATCCTTCTATGCAAACACCCATTTGCACCCGATGAATTTCCTTCATGGAGAAAGCTTCACCAACCTACAATATTTTTCTTTCGATGAGACTCCATCTCTTCATCCATCGCCGCTCTCCAAAGATTGCAGTCTGCATTCTTCACTGCTTCTTTATAGTGATAAGAAATTTTTGTCTTTATGGCTGAAAGTGCAAATATAGTGTGGTCCTTCAACCAAACTAGTTTTGGGACAATTTAGAGNCAGTCTGCATTCTTCACTGCTTCTTTATAGTGATAAGAAATTTTTGTCTTTATGGCTGAAAGTGCAAATATAATGTGGTCCTTCAACCAAACTAGTTTTGGGACAATTTAGAACCTAATCCTGCTCCTAACAATAGATTCTTGAGCAAGAATCTCAACCTCAGCATCTTCTTCCACCTTTTTCTAATAACTATCAACATATACCTCCTGAACTGCAACTAAATTAGATATTTGAGTCAAAGAGGACAAACTCTATGGAACAAAAGGAGTTGCATCAAACTCTAACTTCTGCTGCATATCTTTGGTCTAAGTAGAACACTCCACCTGCTTTGAGCCCCGGTTTTTCAACAAGCTTGCCTTGTCAAATGTAACAACCCTGCTCATGATAATCTTTCTTTCAGACGAATCATATAAACTGAAGCTCTTGACTCCACGCATAAAGTCGGTAAATATCGTCTTCNATATGCTCTTCTTTATGGATTTATGGTGGCTGTTTAATGGTATGTCCAATAAGGATCTGTTTAGTAAAATGCCAGTCGTCACTCTATAAGGTCCACGGATGAAGACAAGCACAACGAGCAAAGGGCTGTTGAAAGTGGTCGACGGTAGCTGACCGACTGTGGTTGGCAACTACGAAATTAGAAAGTGTTTGTCGGCTCTTTTCAATCAAGAATTACTTTGGACTTTGACTCATACTCCCGGCCCAAGTCTAGGTCGTTTTTCATGAAGGGAGTATGACTTTATTTATAGATTTTAAGAGCGCATCCTCCGTAAATAATGCATGTCTGGACCACCCCGCCAAGCGATTCAGAGTTATTTCTTTGATTAAATAAATTTTTATCGACATTTAAATGCATTAATGCTGTCAAAATTGAGTGATATTGAGCTCATGGGATTCATCTCATGGAGATGTTCGATTTTACTGTAAGCTTGTCTAATTTGAAATTCATTTGACATTTTAATTAACCACAAAAGCCTCTAAAGTGATATAACAATTTGCTCCAGGCTTGATTTGACTTGTATTAGAGCAAATTTAGTGTCATTTAATTCAGCTTGTCAAGGCAATCATTTTGACTACAGGTTTGCTTTAATCGTAGTTCTAGACTATTTTAAATTTGAATCAGAATAATCTGGCCCCAATAGCGTCTCAAGCTTTCTGCTAAACTCCCCGGGGTTCTTGTCAAGTGATGAGGTTGGCTGATGGCAAATCAATACAAAAATTAAACAACCAGCATTNAATTAACCACAAAAGCCTCTAAAGTGATATAACAATTTGCTCCAGGCTTGATTTGACTTGTATTAGAGCAAACTTAGTGTCATTTAATTCAGCTTGTCAAGGCAATCATTTTGACTGCAGGTTTTCTTTAATCGTAGTTCTAGACTACTTTAAATTTGAATCAGAACAATTCTGGCCCCAATAACATCTCAAGCTTTCTGCTAAACTCCCCGGGATTCTTGTCAAGTGATGAGTTTTGCTGATGGCAAATCAATACAGAAATTAAACAACCAGCATTATACACACACAAATATATATATATATATATATATATATATATATATATATATATATATATATATATATATATATA
>JXCR01139676.1:0-19718 GCA_002079205.1 Phalaenopsis hybrid cultivar | reverse complement strand
TAGATTCTTCTTATTCCCTCCGTACTTCTCTATCAAACCTCTCTATAAATGTATAGCTTCTATAATAGACTTGTCCAGCATGAATCCAAACTAATTTTGAGAAATTTTTTTTATCACTTTATAACCTATGTTCAGTTGCTCTCTCCCATAACTTTAGTGATGACACATTAACTTGATTCCTTTATAATTTGCACACTATTGTGCTTCCCCTTTATTTTTTGCAATAGAAACCAATAGACTATTCTTTCAATCATCAAATAAATGTTTTAGTTGTTAAAATTATATTAAAAATTTAGTGAGCCAAGAAATTATCAAATCTCCTCAACATTTTCACACTTTTATTATAATTACCATCAAATCCTAATTTTACACATTTTATTTTCTTTAAAGTCTCATCAACTTCTGTTTTACTAATGTAACAGTGAAAATAAAAAAAATTATTTTTTATGATAGTAAGATCACTAAAATCGATCATATTTTTACAATTTTAATTAAAAATATTATCAAAATATCTAACCCACCTATATGGAATATCATCACCTAAGAAAAAAATATTTTTTTTTCATCTTTAGTATACTTTACTTGAACTAAATCTTTATTTTTCTCATCTCTTTGTTTGGTTAATTTATAGATATATATATTTTACCCTCTTTAGTATCTAATTTATTATAAAGATCATTAAAAACAAAATTCTTAGCATCATAAATTATTCTCTTAGACTTCATACGGGCTACCTTATTTTTTTCCTAATTCTTCAAATTTTTACATTCAAATCAAATTTGATAACTTTTTTTATTTTATATATTTTCTTGCACAATATTTTTTCCCATCAATTATTTTTATTCATAAGAGCTTTTAATTTTGATTTTGCAACCTACTTAACAATACTCATTATTTTATCTCACATAGTATCAACTTCTTCATTAGTCTCCCAAATTTTAAGATCTTAAAATTTACTCATAAAAAGTTTTTTTTTATTTTAAATTGCCCATATAATTCTACGATAATATTTCAATGTATTTTTCATCTTTTAATATTTCATCTTAAAATTCAAAACAGATAATTAATATTGTGTAGTTTGATCTTCACTTATAATAATCTTACAATCTTTACATCTCGATAATCAATTTGTTTCACAAAAAATAATCAATTTGTGTTTCCTTAAAATTGTCTTATAAGTGATAATATGTTCATCTTTTTTTCTTAAATAAAATATTAAAAAACAAAATCATTGGCTAAAGTAAAATCCAATATGACTATTTTTCATTAGTCACTCCAAAATCATAGCCACCATGAATACTTCTAAAATCTTCTACTATTCTACCAGCATATCCATTTAAATCTCGNTTAGTTTTAGATCTATTCAAACAAAAGCCTTTAGACTCTAAAATTTACCTCCATTATTCAAGTTTTTCAAGAGCTTTCTCGATAGTCTTATCCACAAGTAAGATATTATTAGCGAAAAGCATAAACCAAGACACATCCTCCTAAAAATATATAGCAAAAACATCCAGAATAAAAGCAAAAATATATGGGCCTAAAGTGGATCTCTGATACACATATCCTTCATGAATATACTTGGAATATACTTGCTCAATCCTTCCTTTGTTCAAACACAAGTAGCGGCTCTAATACACGTATCTTCAATGACTTGAATATAAGTAATAGCAATACCTTTCTTTTCTAGAACTTTCCAAAGTACTTGTGGAATTTAATCATAGAATTTTTCAGAATCAACAAAAGTCATATGTAGATTCTTCTTATTCCCTCCGTACTTCTCTATCAAACCTCTCTATAAATGTATAGCTTCTATAATAGACTTGTCCAGCATGAATCCAAACTAATTTTGAGAAATTTTTTTTATCACTTTATAACCTATGTTCAGTTGCTCTCTCCCATAACTTTAGTGATAACACATTAACTTAATTCCTTTATAATTTGCACACTCTTGTGCTTCCCCTTTATTTTTTGCAATAGAAACCAACAGACTATTCTTTCAATCATCAAATAAATTTTTTAGTTGTTAAAATTATATTAAAAATTTAGTGAACCAAGAAATTATCAAATCTCCTCAACATTTTCACACTTTTATTATAATGACCATCAAATCCTAATTTTACCGATTTTATTTTTTTAAAGTCTCATCAACTTCTGTTTTACTAATGTAACAGTGAAAATAAAAAAAAGATTTTATTATTTATGATAGTAAGATCACTAAAATCGATCATATTTTACAATTTTAATTAAAAATATTATCAAAATATCTAACCCACCTATATGGAATATCATCACCTAAGAAAAAGATTTTTTTTTTTTCATCTTTAGTATACTTGAACTAAATCTTTATTTTTCTTATCTCTTTGTTTGGTTAATTTATAGATATATACATTTTACCCTCTTTAGTATCTAATTTATCATAAAGATCATTAAAAATAAAATTCTTAGCATCATAAATTATTCACTTAGACTTCATACGGGCTACCTTATATTTTTCCTAATTATTCAAACTTTTACATTCAAATCAAATTTGATAACTTTTTTTATTTATATATTTTCTTGCACATTATTTTTTCCCATCAATTATTTTTATTCATAAGAGCTTTTAATTTTGATTTTGCAACATGCTTAAAGGTACTCATTATTTTATCTCACATAGTATCAACTTCTTCATTAATCTCCCAAATTTTAAGATCTTGAAATTTACTCATAAAAAGTTTTTTTTTATTATTTTAAATTGCCCATATAATTCTACGATAATATTTCAATGTACTTTTCATCTTTTAATATTTCATCTTAAAATTCAAAACAGATAATTAATATTGTGTAGTTTGATCTTCACTTATAATGATCTTACAATCTTTACATCTCGATAATCAATTTGTCTCACAAAAAATAATCAATTTGTGTTTTCTTAAAATTGTCTTATAAGTGATAATATGTTCATCTTTTTTTCTTAAATAAAATATTAAATAACAAAATCATTGGCTAAAGTAAAATCCAATATGACTATTTTTCATTAGTCACTCCAAAATCATAGCAACCATGAATACTTCTAAAATCTTCCACTATTCTACCAGCATATCCATTTAAATCTCCAATAAAAATTATTTCTTCAAAAAGGCATTCTTTATATTAATTCTTCTATGTAATTCTGCAATAAAAAAGACAGGCTTTCCTTTCATAATAAATGAATAAAAAAAATTGGTAATCTGACATTCATATCCCATAATTGTAAGACNCATTCTTTATATTAATTCTTCTATGTAATTCTGCAATAAAAAAGGCAGGCTTTCCTTTCATAATAAATGAATTAAAAAAAAATTGGTAATCTGACATTCATATCCCATAATTGTAAGATAATAACGTATTTTATTGTAATTGATTGAATCATGTTTTAAATAGGAGGCTTTCCTAAATCTAATAGGAAGATGTAATGAATATATTATATATGTGTGCTTGTGTCTGTATGGGTGTGTGTGTGCATCTGTGCTTCCTGTCAGATGATAATTCTATTAATATGTGTTACTATAAATTAGTTGATCTTATTGATTTAACCATGAACTGGCCCTCCGACTATTTTGCTCGGAGTCTAAAATTATTTTCACATAGAATCGGTCATATATGACTATTGAAGTGATCTAATTTTCGAAGTACCGCCGAATTCTAATATTGATCAATTTTTAACTATTTTTATTTTGATTGGATGGCCAGATTACATGATTTAGGATAAAAAAAAATTAAAATATTATATTACAAAATTTTAATTTAGAATAACATTTACATCATTATTATAACATTAAAATCATATAAGAATAATTCAAATATTTTTATGTCATATACTTCAATCTTGATTGAGTTGTTGAACCTCAAATCTTCTTTCTTTCGGTTCAATGTCTGATCCAGTTTTCAAAACCTTGTATAACAGTCAATATTAAATATATTTATTATTTCATTGAAAAATAATATGCATTAATATTGTAAGCTGTAAGAAAAACCGAGCAACATCTACGTTTTCCACCTTTTCTAAAGCCTTCTTTGGTTGTCTTCTTAATTGCTTCATTAGAGTACAATATGATCAGCTAGATATATAACCATTACGATACGATTTGAAACCAAAAAACAACGACAAACGGCGACAAAATTGCAATGGATACGTGGAAAAGCTCAAGGAGGGCTGCTCTTACAAAAATCAAAGGAAAACAAGTAAGATACAATAATGATCTACTGCTCGAGAGATAGATTGACTCTCCACAAACCCCGTCGCTAGAAACACCACAGGAAGAAAAAAACTGTAGGCAAACTCTTATATAACATTCTCACCCTAAGTTATTAGCCTTAATATAATACTCTCACAACACTTCAAACTTTCCTCCCAAACTCCTCTAATTTCTCCTCCTTGCATATGTGATTAAAGCCCTTGCTGGACCTCTCTACCCTGCTCCACCTTGAATTGACCCTCCCTGCTACGAATGATCCTTCCTGTTGCATTCTCCGGCTCTTAGATGGCTAGGGTGGGTCAGTTCGATGATTCCCGACCGATCCCACCTAGATTAGTTCATGACTGGGGGTAACAATACTCTCCTTCAAGGTAGCGCCTTGTCGTCAAAGTGGAATGATGAGAACTGTTTTCAGATCACCTCATATGGTCCTCATGTTGCTTCATACTCTGGCAGACCCTTCCACTTAATAATTATTTCCCTTGCTCCCGCCCCTCCTGGGAGCACTCCTTCAACCTCTAATAGTTCTAGAATCACCTACAGGGCTTCTATCATCATCAGGGGTAGTGACGATGAGGGTGTATGATCTTCGATAGCCCGCCTCAGCTGTGAAACGTGGAAGAATGGATGTAGTGTTGATGATGGTGGTAACTTTAAACATTAGGCCACTACCTCGTGTGTGTAGTCACCTTTTAGGGTTCAAAACATCATAGTGAAAGTTTCTCGCTCCTTCGTCTCAACAATATCCTCTATCTATAGGGTCTCAGCTTCAAATAAATCATGTTCCCCGGTCCGAGCTGCACCTCTCCTATGTTCATTTGTGCTCCTCTTCATGATTTGTTGAGCTCTCCGTAAATGTCCCTTGAGCTACCGCCCATATCCTGTCCCTCTCCTCCAAGTACCGGTCGACATTGGATACAGGTGTAGCACTAGTGTACCAATAGAGGTGTCAATTCGGGTGGATGAGTCGAGTTCGGGCCGCCCGAAAATGACACGACCCGAATAGAGTTAACATGAACTTGACCCGAGAAATAAACATGTCAAAAACTAAAACTCAAACCAAACTTTGACCCGCTAACCCGAACTCGACCCAAAATCTTGTGCTTATTCCGATCATGTTTGGGTTTTCGGGTGTAAACTCAACCCGACTCGAATAATAAACGGGTCAAATTCTCTAACCCGAACCAGACTAAAAAAAAATTTGGATCAAATCCAACCCGGATTTTTCAAGTCAAGTTCGTATCATGTTAGAGTGTCTAGTCGATTTTTTACCTCGCCCATACAAAATCTTGAAAGTTGTGGTTTGCACTGTTATATGGTACGAAGCATTATACAAGCATTCGACCCACGCAATCCACTTGGCCCAAAGTATCGATTTATCTGAAACAAAACAATGCAGGTATGTCTCCACACTCCAGTTGATCACCTCACTCTGGCTATCAGTTTGAGGATGACATATTGTGCTTCTCTTAAGGGTTCGTTGTAACCTGAACAGCTCCTTCGATAACTGGTTGAGGCTTCACTTTGTCCCTGTCCGATACAATCGGTTCCGGCACTCTGAGCAAACAGACCACTTCTCATATGAACATTATGGCGAGTGAGACCGCAGTGTAGGGGGGTCGTAATGGATACAAATATTCATAGCTCAAGCAATCCACTTCCATCGGGATCATCTTAAACCCTTCTAATCGTGGCAACCCTTCAATGAAATCCATGGTCACTTCTTTCCAAACCTTCTCAGGTAATGCTCAGGCTTGTAACAACCCTCCTGGCAACATGGTCAAGTATTTGTGTCACTAGCACACATCAAACCGCACCAACATGTCTTCTACGTCTCGGCACATCCCCGCCCAGTACAGCTCTATCGATAAACGATTGTATGCCTTTTGCACTGTGGAATTCCCCCTAATAGCAATGTCATGAAACTTCTGCAACAGTCTGGGAATATACTCTAATGGCCTTGGTAATACAAACCGCCCCTGGTTTCCTCAACGCATATCCCTGATGACTATTCAGATCATGTGGCAACTCTGCTCATACTTTTGTCAGCTCTTCATCTTGCTCGCTCTCCTGCCTCATGACTTCCCGATCTAGGATCAAAGGTATCATAAGGCTATCAGTTGGTGTTCCTCCACCTTTCTGGACAAAGCATCTGTGGCTTTATTCTGAATCTCGAAATAATATCCCAACAACTTAGATAGCCATCTCTAATGCTCCTCAGTCATCATCCTCTGCTCCAATAGATATTTCAATCTCCTTTGATTTGTCCTGACAATAAAATATCGCCCCAATAGATAGGGCCGCAACTTTTGAATGGCCAAGACAATAATCATCAACTCCAACTCCTACACAGACTTGAGCCTCACCCTAACAGTGAGCACCAGGCTGAAGTAGCCAATTGATTGTTGGTTATGCATGAATTCTGCTCCTAATCCGTACCCTGATGCATTTATCTCTTACCACAAATGGTCTACTGAAATATGAAAGTCCATTTACTGGCACAATGTTAATGGCTCTCCTCAGTTTTTAGAAGGTTTGTGCTGCGGCTTCCCCTCACTTGAAATTATCTTTGGATGTAAGGCCAAAAAATACTATTCATGACCTCGAGGTAGCCCGACCTCGAGCATCTCTCGAATCAGCCTGTCTAACTCATCCTTCTAAATCTGAGGATATCGGTATAGTCTGACAATGATAATAGGGATCCCCTTCTTTAATGTAATAGCGCACTCATGATCCCTTTGAGGCGGAAACCCGCTTGGCCCTTGAAAGATGCCTGTAAACTGCTATAGAAATTGTTGTAACCCTTCGGAAAACTCTGTCAGCTCGGGTTCTCGGACCTCATCAATGCTCTACAACTCCACCAAATAACATATCCCTGCTCCCCGTATTGATTGGACCATGGTTTTGCACAAGCTAGGATCTACTCTCAGCATCACTTTCCTACCCTTCACCTGAAACTCCCTCATAAGGGATTTACAGTCCACCTTGATCTCTCCAAGCGTTCCAGCCATTTCACCCCCAAAATCACATATGTGCGACCCAGGTCCAAGGAAGGAAGTCCTCCAACACCTATAAGTCATGTAGAGTTAGAACCAACCACTTACAAATTCCCCAACTTTTCTCCACTTTCCCTGTCCCCATCATGACACTGAAACTCCTTGTAGCTACCAATTCGAACCCTAACTGCTCCACACCCCCACTATCCACTAGCACTGCAATCGGCTTTTCCCCGATTCGTCCCTTCACTTTCATAGTGTGACTCTGAATAAATCCCATCATTGAATTGAAAGACACCTCCGGTACGTCCAAGTGCAGATGCTTCTCCACTGCGTCGTCCTCTTATTCCTCCCCTCTGTCTCCTCTAGAACTGCAGGATCTGAAAGGCACGCTCCTTGCAAAAGTGGTCTGGGCATACTTTTCATCCCATCAGTAACATAGTCCATTTGCTCTCTTATCATGCATTTCTGCACAGGGGAGGCGCTTGAAATTGCATACTCTTCACTTGTCTCTTGTCTTCCATCATCTCCGTCAATTCATGCGGTCTCAATGATCGGACGACTACTCGGCTGTCGGGCTTCAGGCCCTTCAAGAAGGTCCCTCTAATTCTACTGCAGCAACACCCCTCAACTACCCTAACAAGAGCTCTAAATTCTCCCTATATTGTCAGAGCATAGAATTGTTGTATAGATCTTCTTCCAGGATGGCTCAAAAATACTCCAACAAGCAATCCTTAAATTCCTCCCACGAATGCATCGAATATCTTGTGTCCATCCACTGAAACCACACAAGTAACTTTCCCTCCAAACATAATCCCGCCGCCATGAACTTCTTTTCCTCAGTTAACTCATTGACTGCAAAGTAGAGCTCCACCCATGTGCATCTTCTCCTTCGAAGTTGGCATCTTTCATTTTCTGACCCTTGCATCTCCATTCCAACTTCCTATTCCTCCAGTATTTCCCCCAAGTATCTCAAGTGAAACTCCCTCCTTTCTCCTACATGCTCTTTCGTTTCCATTGCACCATCCCTCCAATTTTTAGCCCAGTTCTCTCCATCGGAAGTCTCCACCCTCCCTCCTCTCAGAGTCCTAAGGGGGATGCTCTTGGTGGTATATGATGTCCTCTTGTTGTCCCCTCTCATTTGATCTCCTTCCCTCTTGATTTGACCAAGGATTTCTTAATCAACTCTTGGTTAGAATTTGCAATTTGAACGGTTGGCAGAGCCTCTGATCTCGATAGGCCTCTTCAACATCTATTGCATTTCCCTTGTGTTCTTTAAACCGATTTCCATTCGACTCTCTATAAAAAAAATCTATCATTTATGGTGGTAAACTTTTCTCCCATTCCCGATCTCATTTGCCCTACTTATCCTTCCAACACATCAACTTTCTTCATTGCCATCCCTCCAAGATCTTGCTCTGATACCACTTTGATAGGATCCAGAACCAAAAACAAAGAACAAACATCAACAAAATTGCAATAAATAGGTGGAAAAACTAGAAGATGGCGACTCTTATGAAAAATCAAAGAAAAACAAGCAAGATACAATGATAATGTACTGCTCGAAAGGTAGATCCACTCTCCACAAACCTTAGACGTCATTAGGAACACACGGGAAGAAAAAAAAGGCTGCAGCCAAACAAAACAAGCATAAAGAAAAAATAAACCCTAGGTATTAGCCTTAATATAATCCTCTCATAACACTTCAAATTTTCCACCCAAACTCCTCTAATTTCTCCTACTTGCATACATGATTAAAGCTCTCGTGGACCCCTTTTGTTCGCTGGACTTCTCTGCCTTGCTCCACGCCGAACCGACCATGCTGCATCCGATCCTCCCTATTGTATCGTCCGGCCCTTATATAGCCCAATCGGTCCCGCCTGGACGGGTTCATGACCAGGTGTAAACATTACTTTTACCCCCTTCCAATTTTTTTTTTTATAATCTCAATATTTGCTTTCAAAGTTATGGGAATCAATTATATATTTAAATCAAACATATAACCATCGTGTTATGCATAATCATATGAAGTTAAGTGGCAAAGTAAGAGAGAGCATACCACCAGTATACTGAATAGAGAGCCGATCAGGGACATCACAAGGCCTGCACAACAAATATGGAAAGGTCTGCATTTAGTTAATCTCAAGAAATTTTCATGTAAACAGTGACGTAAAACAAGACATCCAAGCTCAAAAATAGCACTGCTGCGCTATACAAATTTCTAACCAGGAAGAATCAACTAAATGCAAGAAGTATTAACAATAATTTAACAATAATTAACAACCATTTCATGCCTTAACAATAATTTACTTTGAAGTTTAGTACAAGTATTAATTGACAACAACCATACTATTGAAAGAACTCCAGAGATATCGGATCGTCATTAATAAGGTTTATTCATGTATTATACTTAAGTTTCTGCAATTTTTAGTTAGCCAGCTGTTTAGGAATCTTTTCCAAATTTTGTTTTAAGTTCTTCTTTATTAGGTAAACTAGTTTCCAAGTTAAACTCCTTGGAGAAGCTTTATATACGACCCACTGCATACATTCATCTTGCAATAAGAAATGAAGAAATTCCATATTTTGCTCTATTTTTATGGTATCAAAGCAGAGGATAGAATCCTAAACTTCGAATTCGCTTTTTGTTCCCAAATATGATGGAGGTCAAGTCCAAGACATCACTGCCATCTCAATCTCAAATCTTTTAAAGCCCATACAAAACCCATCCCATTCAAATCACTAGCATTTGAAAAAATCATGATAATTTTCTTCAATGGTCATAATCGGTTCAAACGTACATCAGGAGAAGAGAAGAGATCAGCTACATCACAGGAGATGCAAAGAAGTCCAAAGTGAAGATCCAGTTCTCCATTTGGGATGCTGCAAACTCAATGATAATGGTGAGGTTAATTCCATGAAGAAAAGAGATAAGCGTGATTTCTATTATTCACTGGCCAAGGAATAGAGGGAAAATGACTCACATATGTACTCAGATTTAGGCATATGAGTTAACTCTACGATTTGGGGAGATCTGTCAAGCTGAAGATTCTGTGACAAAATATTTCAATTTGCCAAAGAGAAAATTGGAAATATTTGGACTTATTCAAGACGTATGAGTGGAAATCACCTGAGGAACCTTCAAGCATATGACTAATGTTCCCATATGTTCAGTTCCTATTACCCGTGTCTTGAGTTTGGAAAAGTAAGAATCATAGATGGAAGCTTTTCATTGATTTCTTGCCAGGAAAAATTAACCTACCAAAAATAATTACCCTAAATTCTATTTTACATGTGCCAAAACTATTGGGATGGATCATGAGCACTTAGGGCTTTAATTAGTCCATAATCAAAATCATACCACAAAATAGGATCATGAAAATTCGAGAAACCCAGAATAGAATAAATCAGACAGAAGCACAACAAAGCACTCTAAAAAAAGCACACCAAGATTTATGTGAAAAAACCAAGAACAAGAAAAAACTACAAAGCGACACCACAAAATTTTCACAAAGAAGAACCAAAAATGTACAGGGATACACACTCAGATCAACTCTACAAACACAGAAACTTAATTAACTTTTCTCCAAATCTTCCTCTTGATCTCACAAGAGAAAGCCCTCGCAAAAATCCTTCTCGACTCTTTTCCACTTCACGAAAGTCTTGTTGAGAAACACCGGACACGAGAGTGTAGTTCTTCATTTCTCCAACTACGACTTAAGAACAGTAACAAGAGAAATTGTCTCGGCGGCGTGACTGTACAGAAGCAGTGTAATTATTTCGCACACAAGGGAAGAAAGCAAAAAATTTAAAATAGCACTACGTAGCTACGTCAATCCCAACATGGTTACGCTAGTCTGGTAACATTTGGATCAATGTAGCATGCCAAATTGGCATAGTTATGTCGCGCAGAATTACGGCTTGGAACTGCTGCTTGCGATCATGTGCTCCTTCAAATGTCCTACAGAATTGGGCGCTTCTTCAGGCTCCAATTCACAACAACCTCCCACTTGGAGAGTAACAGCACCCAACAAATGTCCTACAGATCTATGCCTCCATCTATACCAGCTCCGTAGTCATGTATCATGATGTGGCTAGCTTCAATTTTCTCGATAATCACCACCTCTATCAATATTTCTGCAAGAACAATTGTTTATCTTCTTCAAGAACAATTGTTCGAAGTGATGCCTCAGTTGAATTTGTTTTGTATGTATCTTCTTCAAGAACAGTTGTTCATCTTCTACGAGAGAGAGTACAAAGTGATGCCTCATTTGAATGTGTTTTGTCCTGGCATGAAAAGTAGCATTCTTAACAAGATGAATTATACTCACATTGTCACTATAAAGCTTTCCAATTTAATGCTCCTTGCCTCAATTCTACAATAAAGTCATGCAACCAAATCAACTCCTTGCTAGCTTCAGTGATAGCAATTTATTCGATCTCCGTAGTTGAAAGAGCAATAATCTTCTGCGGCTTGGAAATCCAACTCACCGCTGTGTTACCCAACATGAAGAAATGCCCTCTTGTACTTCTTCTACCATCCAAATCTCATGTCAAATCTAAATCTACAAATCCCTATAGATTGATCCCTGCAATTTTAAAGTAAAGTGCCTTGTTGACTATTCCTCTCAAGTACTTGAGAATTCACTTCACTGCCTCCCAACAATGTTTGTCTGGATTGCCCATGTACATGTTGATCACTGTCACTGCAAATGTAAAATCTAGTTTTGTACAAATCATATCATACATCAGACTCCCAACTATTGAAGCATAATGATTTCTTCACATCTGTGTTTTCTCTGCTTCAAATTTAGGCAATAGCTCCTTAGATAGCTTGAAGGAACTACCTATGAGGGTGCAAATTAGTTTTGCGTCACTCATGTTATCAACATACTCTGTCTGAGATAACTTCAGTGTCCCTACACTCCTACCCCTGTTGATTTTCGTCCAGAGACCACTTCCCCGATTAACCTTTTAGATACATAAAGTGTCTATCAACTTCAATATTCTTGGTTCTATGATGTTGCACAAAATTCTTGGTAATACTAATAGAAGCTAGATCGTAACAAAACATTAGTATAGGCCCATTGGAGGTGCACCCCACCTCCTTTAACATATTTTTAATCCAGATCCCTTCACAAATTCTCAAGGCGAGTGCCCTCTACTCTGATTCCGCACTGCTTCTAAAAAATAACAATTTGCTTCTCATTTCTCCATGTAACCATATTTTCCCATCAAAGTAGCAATAATCTGTGGTGGATCTTCTATTAGTGAGTTCGTCAGTCCAACATGTATCATTGCAAACTCTGCCTCTATTTTTGATTTTTTTTAAAAATAATCCATAACCATGAATCTTATTGAAAAACCCAAATTCATGTACATCATCTCTAAATACTCTTCATTTGGGTTATTCATGTGTTAGCTCACAATGCTGACAAAGTATGCAATATATGGTCTTATATGTTATAGGTAGATAAGTTTTCCTACCAATCTTTGATATCTTCCATTTCATAGATGCACTTTCTTCTCCCCAGTTAAGAGTTCATATTGGGATCCATTTGAGTATCAACAAGCTTGAATCCAATCATCCTTATCTCTTTAGTAGATCTAAGATGTATTTTCTCTATGATATAGTGATTCCTTTCTTGGACCTTGCTACCTCCAACCTAGAAAATATCTATGATATAGGTCTTTGATTTCAAATTCAATGGCAAGCACTTCTTTGAGCTTGAGAATCTCTTTTTCATTATCACTAGTAGAATCATATCATCCGCATATACTATCAGTGTAGCAATCTTACCACCTGAGTGGGTTTTATGTACAAAGTATGATCAAATTGACATTTAGCATCTCATTAGATCCCATAGTTTTAGCAAACCTTTCAAATTACGCTCTTGGTGGTTGCTTAAGCCCATAAAAAGACTTTTTAAGTTTGCAAACTAGGTATTTTTTGAAATCATTCTAAAGTCTTGATGGTATCTTCATGTACACTTCTTCAAGATCCTCATTCGGGAAGGTTTTTGAATGTTGAGCTGATGCAGTCCTCATTCATTATTAACTGCTATTAAAAGGAGAACTTTGACAGTATTCAGTTTGATAATTGGCGTGAGTGAAGCCAAATAAATTCAAATATCCTAATAGTCAATCCTATAGGCTTGAGTGAAGCCTTTTGCATCCAAATCTAGCTTTGAATCTCTCAATAACTCCATCAGCTCTATATTTGATGTTGAACACCCATTTAAATTATCAATTTTGAATATTTGAATTTTGCATTGGAATTGAGTTTGAATAATTTCATGAAAGGTTTTAAAAATTTGAGCTGTTTCAAATTTCTCCTTTATTGAATACCCAAAAAGTTATAATGTGATTGTCAATAAATGAGCAAATGATTAAGCCCCTCTTAGGATTTTCAACTTTGAAGATACCCAAATATCATTGTGGATAGATAAAAAAATGTGTGTGAGTTTGTACTGGGTCATGTGATAACTATTTATAGTATGTTTGGCAAGTCGACACGCCTCACATTAATAAGAACCAAATTTGTATTGATGAACAAATGAGAATCCAACTTTGTAACATAATTGAAATTAGGATGGCCCGGACGATAATGTCATAACATGACCTGTTCTTCGACAAACGTAGAAACAATAGACTCAAATTTTTGAGATAAAATTAGAGTTGGGATCATTTGTGTGTTTAAAGAGATATTTTCCTTAAGCAAGTATAAGTCTTGATGCATTCTAACACTGTTAATCACCTTCTCAGACTCCACCTAAAATTCACATGAGTTTGCAAGAAATTTAGTTATAATTTCATACCATGAATAAGTTTACTAATTGAAAGCAAATTATAGTCAATCTATCGAATATATAAAATAGAGGAAAGAGTAATATCGTGAGAGAGCTCCACATCTCCTTTTCCAGTAAATTTTGACTATGATCCATCTGAAAGTTTGGCCGATCTAGATGAAGATGCCTCTTGATAGTTGACTAAAAGATCGATGTCTCCAATCATATTATCAGAAGTCATGAATCTTTGATCATGTTCTAAATCTCTCATTACTAACAAGATAGAAAAAGGATATATCACCTGTGTGTCACGAGGTTGGTGATACCAAAGTCAATTCGAAAAACAACAAAAAGGAAAATTATCATTGTTGAAACTTTAAAAGGAAACAAAAGGTTCTTAAAACAAGAAATAAACAACACAAGCACAAATAAGCCCTTAAGGTGAGGATGAATGTGGAGAATTCGGCTAGACAGCGGGAGAGAGGTGGGTTGGGATTTAGCAACAACATATAAGGTGGCTGCAAGGGATGGTGATAGTAGGTTTCGATGAAGAGGATGGGTGTTGTCAGCATATGGAGGTGTAGGAAGGTGGGCCAGTAGCAGCGTTGGGT
This sequence comes from Phalaenopsis hybrid cultivar, assembly GCA_002079205.1. NCBI lineage: Eukaryota > Viridiplantae > Streptophyta > Magnoliopsida > Asparagales > Orchidaceae > Phalaenopsis > Phalaenopsis hybrid cultivar. The sequence goes on along the minus strand of JXCR01139676.1, from coordinate 5,109 downwards.
GTTGGAGGGCTGACGGCAGCAGGTGAAGTTGTAGGAGAAGACCGATGGCAGCAGCAAGAGGTATAGAAGAGGTCAACGGCAGCCGGTGAGGCTGCATGTAGGGTAATGGCAGCAGCTAAAGGTGGAGGTGGAACTGGTTATTGAAAAAAAACAGAGAGAGGTGGCTGCAAAGATGAAAATAACGAGCAGTAGAAGGAAATTAGGAATGGGGGTGAAGGTAGAGGTCGTCATCACCTCGGAGCAAGATACAGTTGGAGCACTACATGTCCTTGAATGCAGTCCTAACAATGGTGAAACGCCTGGAAATAGAAATCTGAAATCAAAAAACAAAAGTGAACCCTAAAACACATAAACAACATATGTATAAAGCTAGATAGAATAGAAGAGGGGGGAAGGGGAAACGCCTGGAAATAGGAATTTGAAATCAGAAAACAAAAGTAAACCCTAAAACACATAAACAACATACGCATAATGCTACAAAGAATAGGAGAGGGGAGGAAGGGGCGGTCTAAACATAAACAACATACGTATAAAGCTAGTAGAATAGAAGAGGGGGAAGGGGAAAACGCCTGGAAATAGGAATTTGAAATCAGAAAACAAAAGTAAACCCTAAAACACATAAACAACATACGCATAATGCTACAAAGAATAGGAGGGGGCGAAGGGGCTTTGAAAATATCAAAGAGGGACTTTTTGAACTAACTGTTAGTGATATATTCCAGGGATCATGAAAATATCAAAGAGGGAAATTAGATCATGAAGTGATCAGTCAATCCAGTTATTCACCTCAAGGAAATCTACAATCAATCATGAAAATATCAAAGAGGTTATGTTTGTGAAACACTGATAGCAGCCACTCTTGCTGCAACTTTTCCTGTGGCTTAGATTTGGTTGTTCTCCTTTTGTTATTATGCTTTCGCATTGTTGAATTATTCTGTATGTTATTTGGCTAAAGCTGATTTACCATTTTGCTGCCGCTACTTTGAGAGTATTGTTTTTGCAAATTTTGGTGGCGACACAGCATACCCCATTCAGAAAACAATTAATGATTTCTCTATTTTTAGAGTAAAGAAAACTGAAGAAAGTTGTTCTAGCTATCAATTTGGTATCATAACAATTGATGTTTTTACATATATGTTTTAATTCATTCTCCATGACTCAGCTTTTTGAAGTAAACTGCATTGAAGGAATTAACATTTGAGTGCGTTTTGTGGTTAGCATGCAAATTTGATTAGCACATTTGAAAATGAATGAGTTGTTTTATTGTTGAGAAGAATTTAATGTCGCGAAACTTCTCCTGTTGACTTTTTTACAATAAAACAAATAATGGTCTATGGTTTGGCATGCATTGGCTTGGCATCGCCTTTTTAAAAGGTGTTTCACTGCTTCTGCTTGGTTGAAGGTGGTAGGTCAGTTCTTGTGATTGTATGTCGATTTAGCATTTGAAATTGGGCTACAAGAGAAGTATTAGAACAATTATTAACATTTATGCTTTTATGGAGTAATTTATGTTTTTTATCTCTACCCCCATTCTATTGTAGTGACTTACATCGGAGAGGATTGCTTCATTATATCAAAATAAAAATATGTTGCCTACAAGCACCATTTTAAGAATATGATGATGGTTCAGTTATCCCAATTTAATATTCACTAAGAAAACTTTGGATCAGGAATGTTTATCTCATACTCTTTCTATTTTTAATATGTCAAGAACCATGAATTTAAAGTTTGATAAATATTGGGTAGTTTATTCAATATTATTCTCAATTGCTTGCATTTTAGATCCTCGAATGAAATTATTTGTCATCAACTATTATTATCCACAAATTTGTGATGAACTTATTGTGAATGAAAAGAAGAATATTGTGAAGCAAAAACTTCTTGAGATGTGCTCCAATTATGTTATTGATAAACAACATATTGGAAAAGAAGTCAAACAAGCATCCACCTCTCTCAAGTAAAGGCAGCAATTACAGCACAAGGCAGCACCAGTTTACTTCATAATTTGGTTCCTTTATATGATTTTATAGATTCGACCGGGCTTTCGCTTCCACATAAGCCTGACCTTGAGTTATACTTAGAGGAAGCATGTGTTAAATGTCCCGATTCAGAGTTTTATATTTTGGAGTGCTGGAAAATGTCTACCATAAAATACAAAACCCTTTCTAAGATGGTCAAGGATATCTTTACATTTAGCGCAAGAGAGTGTGAAGTGATTACAGAAATTCAATACCACCAAAAACACTTGATGCATTAGTGTGTTCTGGTAATTGGATTCTATCAGCATATAAAACAATGAAGGAACCATTGGTAATATTTTTTTTTTTCTTTTTTTCTTATTGAATGTCACATTTATATAGATCTATACAAATGCCTAACTCTCTTTTACAATTTCAGTTTGACATCATTGCGGAAGAGAACTTAGCAGTACGTGTTTCTGAAAGCTTGAGTGGTGACTCTCAAATTTGAGGAGTAAATTCATTTAGAAAAATGGAAGTCATAATTAGTAAACGATGATGGTAATTTTCTTATTTCGCTGCTCATTTTGAATCGGGACTACAATTTTATGAATTTTGACATTTTATAAATTGTAATGTGATTATCTAGCCACTTGAATGTTTTTTTTCTTTGCTTGTGGCTTACTGTCCTAAACATTGCATTAAGCGGAAACAAAGAACAATTGCTACTATATGCTCTTGCTTGAGTCAACCTCTTGAATCACTTAACTTTTAATCTATTTGTTCTAAGCGTTGTCATTCTATTGCTTAGTACTTCATCTTGTTGGATGTGCTCGTATTGACGATTATTGAGGATGAAGTGCATGCTTTATTTATTTATTGTAAGTTGGCTAACAAAAGTGATACTTCATCTTACTGGCTCTCTCATCCTTTTTTTTATTTAGACCATGCCTGAAAGTGCTGGAAAGCCATTTTATGGTATACTTTTTATTGCTTGCAATTTGTAAAACGTAGGAACAAATTTGGCAGAGTGGACTATAATGTCCATAAAGATGTTTTTTGGTGGAGCAGTGATGAAAGCCCAACCTTATACACTCAACCGATTATCTAGATAACTTTGGACGGAGTTGATTGCATTAGCCCGGGAAATTTTTTGAGCTCAGATGTGATTCATAAAATAATTTTTTTGGGAAGGCACTGCAATTACAATACGGTGTTATGTATGCAAATGCCTCAATTCTTAGCTGATCTGCTTATGTAATTTAATTTAACTGTTTTACAGTTGCTTAACAGATTTACTTAACAGATGTTTGGGTAAGGTTTGTGCTTAACAGATAGTTGATTAAGTGCTTAACATGTATTTTTTGTTATGTGGAATTATTATTTCGTGTGTGCGTGAGCCATGAAAACATTTTGGTTCTTACCTTCAATAGATTGATTCATGTGAATTCGGCTGAAACTTCTTGTTTTACAATGCAATTTCTTCCAAACTTTAAGGCCGATTGAGATTTTTCTTGTAAATTCCAATGCAAAAGATGGTAATTACAATGCAATTTTAGTTTACAGCAAGCATGTGAAAAATTGGAAACTTGAGGGTTTCAGTGGTGGGTCAGGTTCCTTCAAATCACAGAAATTTATTTCTGTATAATTATGATTCAGTCCCTTCTTTATTTTCTGAGTTAGTGGTTTGGGGGGATTTAACCGGTTGGGGACTTAGGTTTGAGTGGTGGATCAGGTTCCAATGGAAGTGAGAAGAATGGCCAAAATGAAGAGCATGAAGGAGAACATGAAAGCGGGCCGTCAAAGCTCTGTGGTAGAGGCCATTGGAGGCCAGCAGAGGATGCCAAACTTGCCCAATATGGCCCCCAGAACTGGAATCTTATTGCCGAAAAATCTTATTTCCTAAATTTTTTTTTCTGCGCTTCTGTTTTTCTAATTCGATCAACGTGGTCGCTGGGAAGAGCTGCAGGTTGTGTTGGTTCAACCAGTTTGACCCAAGAAGGCCTTCACTGAGGAAGAGGAAAGGCTTCTCTCTGCTCAAGCGGTTTTAAATTTAGATAGTGTTTATAGTTTTAGTTTGTTTTATTTATTATTTCAAATTTATCTTTATATTTCATTAAGAATTTGTTTAAGCTGATGAAGAGTTTGCTGAAGTTTTAATCAGGATTTTGTTTTAAGTTGATCTGGTTTAGATTTTATTTATCTATTTATTCAAGTACTTAGATGAGTTGACTTTGATTTTGATTTCAATTTAGGTAAAGTTGACTTTGAATTGAAATCAAAGTTTTCGTTCTTGACTAATATTTAGTTACAGTTCAAAATAGCGGATATTGAGCTAATTTGGGCCAAAACCTGTCCATTTTATAAAATATCTAAATTAAAACATTTTATATTGACAATCAATTTCTTGGTGCAGATTGGAGAACTTTCAGGAATTACGGTGGGATCCACCATGCTGGTACATATTGATGTTGGCTTTGTTGGGTCATCAAGATTCAAGAAATATTTTATTTTGCTTTTACAAGTAATTTCTTATATTTGATATTTTAATTATCAATTCTAATTTGTAAATTTGTAATATGTAATTTGTAATTTATGAGATCTGATTCTAAAGGTACAAATAATATTTATTTATCTCCACATGAAAATTTAAGTAACCAACATCGTTTATTAGTTCTAGATTTTAAGATTAAGAGTTGTAAAATAAAGAATACTAAAACTCATCATCGTAGAATTAGATGGAGAAACTTAAAATAAACAAATAAAATTATTTTTATGAGTAAAATTCAAAATTTCAAAATTTGTGATATTCATGAATAAGCAAATGTTATGTGGGATAAAATAACAAACACTATTAAACAAGTAGCAAAAGATGTGCTTGGAGAATCAAAAGAAAAAATTTTTATAAATAAAAATAGTTTGTGGTGGAANTTTACAAATAAAAATAGTTGGTGGTGGAATAATAATGTGCAAGAAAAGATAAAATATAAGAAGTTATGTTATAAAAATTGGTTTAAATGTAAAAGCATAGAGAACTGAGAAAAATATCAAAAGACCTGCAGGGAGTCTAAAAAAATAATTTGAGACGTTAAAAATTTTGCTTTTAATGATCTTTATAATAGATTAGATACTAAGGAGGGTGAAAAATATA
>JXCR01139670.1:9611-48134 GCA_002079205.1 Phalaenopsis hybrid cultivar | reverse complement strand
AAAGTGCAGACATCCTAGATTTTAGAAGCACAACTTAAGAGATAGTTTATCATCCTAATTTTCAAATGACCCTAAGAAATCCAAACATCTAACCTCAGTTGAGGAGATGAATAGGACACTAGGCACGAGGTTGCACTAGATTGTGACCATGACTGATTTAATTAAATCAAATAATGAAATTTTTACCTTAATTTGACCAAAACTGAAACCCAATGCTCCGGGATTTGAGTTTGTCTTAATTCAAATCCTCCTGGCAATTGGGGACATTCCAATATCACATATAAATTTCTTATTCTTGGTCCTTTATATGTGGTATGATATCTCATTTTATTTCTTTATCTTTTCTCTGCGATTTACCTGTTTCTGTTAAGTCTTTTTCAGGTCATACTGTCCTCTTTTACACAGCACATAATAGCTAAATTTAAAAGAGCAATGAACCTCTCAGGTGTACAGGTTTAATTTACATTACATCATTTTATTTTTAAAAACATGTTATATTGTTTTCATAGCTTGTTATACTGCTTCCCTAGCATGTTATGTTCTTCTCTCAGCATGTTATATTGTATTTTCTCTTTACTATATAGTGCATTGTTATCTTTTCTTTCACATTGCATGATTAGTTACTTTGATACACTATGCCTTAGTTTAGGATAACCTAGTGGTTAGGAGCATGTTCAAAACGAAAACTAAACCAGGAGGTGCTACTACGAGGAGTTTAGAGCGAACATCGTAGGCAGCGCGACAAGGAACAATTTCCAGGCGGATCTGTAGCAACGAAACATCTTCACATCATATGAACATTTTCACAATATTATACACTTTCCTTAGTTTAAATAACAACTTATAGGATCACTCTTTAGGCTTTCTGTACAACTCTGTTGTACAATTATAAGTCCTAACGTTTTAGGATTCCGAGGTTACCGGTACGGTGTAAATCCTCCTGTCTTTTAGGCTATTTGCACAGTCTGACGTTGTGCAAACATAATAGTTAAATCTTAAATAATTTGCAGGATTGAAATATCAAATAAACATCATTTTAAAGACCATAAGCCCGAACAATAGGATAGTTGGGACATCTCTGGGGTTTCTCCTGGATCTGTGATGTCCCCTACTCTTCTTCCCTTTGGATTCCTTAAATAATTGTTCCTATCTTGAGCCATTCATATTTGATTTTTCCATGTCCAACCGTGAAAACCTAAACTTTGAAATCTTGAAAGCAAAATCACCTTATCTTAATCGAGAGTTTTCTTAAGTGATTTCGATCATTTAAGATGTAATTAACTATAGGGGCTTGCCTCTATAGGGAACCAGGAACCCAGATAAAATAAGTCATATCTAATTTTTTATATTAGATAGGGGAACTTGTTGGCCTTTTTATAAAAATATTTCGCAGACCAAAACGGATGTCACAAATTCTTTAGTTTAGGTGATTGAATCCCTATTACAAGTGATATATTTATTCTTCGAGATAAGTATATTATTTATAGTATTGTATTCAATCATCTAAATATATTAAAATGTGAGACCCATTTGGTCTCACCTATTTTAAAATTAAAATGTTACATTTAAAAAATAAAAAAAGATTAATATTTATATTTAGATTATTTTTAAAATCACAAAATCATTCATTTTTTTTAAATCACAAAGTTTTAAAATTAAAAACAAAAACGGCCGACNTTTTCAGCTGATATTTTCCCCATTTTATTCTGATAACTTATAAGCATATCTTTATTAGTTTAACCTTCTTTTCGGTATTTATTAGCATGGCTTTATGTTCCTGCAAACATTTTTCTCGCCATGCATGCTTTCTTTCGCTTCCAATCGACACACCTTCATAGAATTCTGAATTCGTCGTCGTCTTTTAATGTAATTAAATTTCTTTTGCTGACACTAAGAGGAGCGCCACAGGTTTTATTTTAGTCTGTTTCTCTTTCTTCTCTAGACACATCTTTATTCGTTATAAAATAATATTTCTTCACCGGATTTGTATTGCTCTTGTAATTTTGGTTAGGGCATTTACATAACACACAATTCTTATGTTTTTACGTATTTAACACTTAAATATTCATATTTACATGCCTACCACTCAAATCCTTATCATCACATAAAAATACCACCATCTCTATCTTTTTAAAAGTGAAATACATTTTTTCATACATATATTTATGACACAAAGGTATTATAAGTGTAAATATCAAACTTTGGGTGTTAGATACGTAAATACATAAGAATTGTGTGGTATGGTTGTAAATTTGACTTTTGTTTAATGTCCCTTGCCAGATCTTTTGGCAATGCTTTATTGTACCGTCTCGCTTAACCATAACCTTAAGCCCTTGTATCATTGAAGACTCCTGAAGAACTATGATTAAATTTTCAACAATAACACGCACACACAAGAGAGTTATTAACCTTTTTAATTTTGATTGAATTATTTCCTTCTGCCAGGTTTGCTGCATATGGAGCAACCAAACGTAGTGTGGTGCATCTGACCAAATCCTTACAAGTAGGCACATTTTATTGCAATTCGTTTATTGGTGCTTCAGCTCATAGTGACATCGGAAAAAAATAAATACTCAGACCCAATAGAGTCCGGAGTTCAGGGATATTAATCTATGTAAAGATCACAACGAATGCCGATATACTTTCAAAAAATATGCATTGAGTTTATTTGCATGTTTGATCTGTAAAGAGTGAACTTTATATCTTAAGGGCATACTTAGCCTTCGTTTGGAACAGCTTTTTAAAGCTGTGTTTTTTTAAAAACATTATAAATTATTTTTAATTTGTTTTGCTCTAATGCTCATCTAAAAGTGTTTCTGACTAGACTTCATTTTCTTCATTTTAGACGGTTATTTCTACCTGACTTTAAAAGCTGTTTTTTCTTAATTCAAGCAAAAGCTTAGTCAAACAAAGCCTTAATTCAATCACTGGAAGCATGCCTTGTTTAATGACGAACAAACAAGGATACTTCAGTTCCGAATAAGAACTTCTTTTGGAAGACATTTACATAATCAATGTATCTCTTCACAATGCATAAAAACATTTTAAATATCCATGATTGTAATTTTCTATAATCAATTTGTAGTTTCTTAAAATAGGGGAGGGAAGCAGGTTGAATAAATTTAAGACTTATATGTTTGAAGATGATAATTGAATGTTTTTCTTTTTCGTTGGATATGGTGATATATTGTTATCTAAGGTTGTGAAGTTTGCTCGAAGTTCAAAGATTGCTCGTAAATTCGATTAATTTTTTACTAGGATCAAAGTCAACCAACTGTTTAACAAACCAAGTCTAGTCCGTATTTAATTTTATTCAAGATTGTATTTGACATGGGGTGAGGAGGGGACTCCAGATTGGTTTGGTACAAATAGTGGAGGGCCGGTCGACCCTCTTTCTAGGGTTAGAGTTGACGCCCACTCCTAATAGTAGTGTGGGCTTTTTTGTCTATTTGTTTTTATTAGTCTTTTGTTGATTATAAATATGTAGTCGTTTATTTTATTAGGGTTTTGTTCGTTTGAGTTTTGTGAGGGCCTATGCTACCTTTGTGGTTCTCAAATGGTGACGAGTCTATATCCATGGAGTTGGGTGGTGAGAAATGTATCGCTCTGTTGTTGGTGGTGGCATACCAGGTCTCATTTATTTTATTAATTCTTTGAGTGGTGATTTCTCCTTCCCGATCGGTTGTGAGAGTAGAAGATTCTTATATCCTGTATCTTTTATTTGATAAACACATCTCGTCTTTGGTTTGGTTAATTTTTTCTATTTTAGATTGTTTTATTTTTTGTTTTTGTTGAATCTTCTCCATCCCCCATTTCTCTGGTATAATTTGATATCAGAGTTAGCCTAATTCTAGTTCCATCCTAGGGTTACCAAAATCCTCCCAAACCTAAACCTACCAAAGCATAGACAAATCTTGACTTAACCCTAATTTTTCCCTGCTGATTTTCAAAATTAGTAACCTAAATAAGTTTTCTGCATACTAAATAAGTCCCATATACCCTATTTCACCCACCAAACCTAAACCCACAAAACCATAGTCAAGTCTTGACCTAACCTTAATTTCTCTTGGTTGATTTGAAAATCAGCAATTCTGAATAGATTTTCTGCACCCTAAATCAATCACATACACCCTCTTTCACCTCCCAAACATAAATCCTAGCCATGCCACCAAGGAGACAAATGCAGGAAGTTTAAGGTCCTCCAATGTCGGGAGATTAAACCATCTTCGTCACCTTCAATGTGGCCGATCTGACGCCATATCATGAGAAGTCAAAAGCTTCGACATATGAGGCCGAAGGTCCACCAACCCTGGTAGATTGATGCGGGGAAGGGAGGGAGGGGACCCTTGACCGATTCGGTCTAAGTGGGAGAGAGCCGTTCAACACACAGTTTTATTAAGTTTAGGGCCTTTGTTGGTTATAAATATGTAGTCGTTTATTAAATTAGGAGACTTTTATTCATTTGAGATTTTTGAGGGCTGTGCTCCCTTTGTGGTTTTCCGATGAGGATGAGTTTGTATTCATGGCGTTGGGTGGTGGCAATTGTATCCCTCCGCTATTGGTGGTAACATCCAGGCCTCCTTCCTTCGTCAATACTTCAGGTGGGGATTTCTGTATCCTGATCAATTGTGAGAGTATAAAGCTCTCATATCTTGTATCTTTTATTTAACTAGTGCATCTCATCTTTCTTCTAGTTTTTTTTTTTCCCGGTCTCTGATTGCTTTCTTGGTTGTTCTTGTTGAGTCTTCTCCCGCCCCCCTTCTCTGGTATTGTTTGTTGAATCTTCTCCATCCACCAATGCTATCTCCAAATTGAATTAAATAATATTGTTTTATGTATGTGTATGTGCATGCATATATGTATAGCGTAATTTAAATTTATACCACATAATTCTTTTGTATTTACATATCTAACACCCAAAGTTGATATTTACACTTATAACACCTTGGTTTCATAAACCTATAGATGAAAATGTGTAGTGATGGTGGTATTTTTGATGCAATGTTAAAGATTTGAGTTGTATGCATGTAAATGTGAATGTTTAAGTGTTAGATATGTAAATACATAAGAATTTTGTGGTATGTAGGTAAATGCTCCACACGCATACACACATACACACATATGTATATGTATATGTGTGTGTGTGTGTATATATATATATATATTTGTATGTGTTAAGTGAAAATTTTGCCTAATGAGATCGAAAATGATTGATTTTTGTCACTTTTCAAACTCATGTCAAACCAACCTATTACTAGATTTGGCTTGGTTTGAGATTTTAAATCAAATGACCGACGTGGGGTTTCCCCCCTTTCTGCTATGGTTGCAGCCGACGGAACTAGCTGACATGGGGGATCGGTCCAGGAGACCTGGTCCAAACTTCCAAAGTATCGAGCGACTTTATACGACTCGAGTGGCCTTTCCTTTTGCATCTCACGCCCTGTCATGCCTCCCGCTCGATTAAGCTGCATATTGGGAAGGGTGGCATTGCTGCCAATCCATTTCCCCTCCTTCCATTTTAGTGATTTTCTTATGAGAGCTTTCCTTTTATGTTTTTCCACTGTGAGTGTCTTTAAATTACTGTTTTCTGGATTTAATGTTTGGTTTTTTTGTTGTCTTTGCTTTCAGACATCCTGTGTGGAGTCCTTTTCCCCTTTGTGGGCTATATCCGTGGAGATGGTGGTGCTCCGGCTATATCCTACTCCGAGATGGTGATTGTATCTCTATCTTTTATCTTCTCTACTTATTCTCCTCCACTTCCTCTAGCCGCCGGCCTCTCCCAACGGCTTCCCCCTGCATTGCCGACCCCTTTTCTGCTGCAGCAAGCTGTTGTTCAACCCCTTTCAGAGCCATTCCCGACATCCCGCCGGCACCTTTACAACAGCTACCTTGCTGTGCCAGCCTTTCCCATCGCTGCCAGCTTTTTACAGCTACTGTCTCACCTTCCCAGCTTGCCACCCCACCTTTCAACCAACCTCCACCGCCCTTGAGGTACACTTTCAAAGCGTTTGATTGTGTCGTCCTGCGTTTTGGTGATGTTATTTTCAATTTATGTGTGTTGTAAACCTATTTTTCTATTAATAAAAGTTGCTTATGCAGTTTGAGTTTTCTCCTTCGGTATCATTTAGTATTCAAGCTAGCTCCACCCTAATCTTATCTTAGGGTTTCCTAGCATCCGCCTCTTCACAGGCCAACCCCACCAAAGATTTTCTTGTTTATTTCTAACCGATAGCCATGCCCATAATGAGATACATGCTCGAGCCTACCCAAGAGGAGATACAACGAGAGATCTGCCAACTTCAGCGAAGGCTTGTGGACATTGATGATGAAGCGGGAGATCCAATACCAGTCTCTACCACTTACTATAGCCAAATGGTGCAGATCCCATCGTCAACAGTGGAGGGACCACACCATCGAGTGAAACCCCCACATCTTATAGGAATAGGTTAGCCTTCAGATCTTATTGCCAGAGTGCACTCAAAGGAATGCCCAAGTCGACCCGTCAGAGAACAAATTGATTCAGAGTAGAGAACGGGGGAGACCAAGCCGCATCCCTAAAACTGTCACAACTATAAAGTATTGTAAGTGCCATGGATTTGGGCATGTGAAATCAGAATGCAATACCAAAGGAGAAATCTGTTTTAATAAGCAAGGTGTTGTTGAAAAATGGGGCAATGACACCGTTGATATGATAGAAGTTGAAGACTTCTCCACTTGCAGCTTGCGAGGAAGAGACACCACCAATTCCAAAGGACTCCAAGATAGAGATTCCAGCTGAGGCAACAGTAGCTGTTCTGGAAGGTAGTGACCTCGATGTAATAAGCGTTCAAGCATAGTATGAAATTCTGGGTCCTCAAAATACCGTTTCGCGGGCATTGAGAGGAGCAACAACAGGGTTGAACTCGGTGATTCAAAGAATCACGAGCTTAAGGAGCCGATATCAGATATAGGGCCACCACAAAAATAAGAGAAATACAACTTTTCAGATGAATAGACCTCTTCATGAGTTATCTTTATGGGGGAGGTCCAACAGGTCCGAAGAGAAGTCATTTTGTACCATGGCGAGGATATCACGTGGAGTTATTCAGAGGTTATTTCCTGTTTCGCATGGTACCTCTCGTCAGATATTCAGACAGCAGAGATGAACCCCAGCTTTGTAGTGGGCTCAACGAATTTGATTGGGATGAAAATTCTTCAATGGGATCCAGGTCCTATCGGTGGCTAAGAGGTCTCTCCTGATTAGGTGCTAGATAAAGGGGTGCAATATGCCACAAATTTCATCCTAGAATTGATTTCTCCTCTCATACCAATTCCTCAACTTCACGCAGCCGATTACGAGGAGTGGAAGAAGCAGGTTACCCCTGAAATGACTCGATACCCGATTTGTGAGATTACTCTTCCTTCTACAGTTCTAGTTCAGGATGTGCCAAAAGATGATGGATATCTATTCTACTAGGTTGTGTTGTGGAATGACAATGTTGACATGATCGATCTACAAAGGGACTTAACACCAAGCCACGAGGAGCCATAAGCTTCGTACGATAAAGTTGAAGCACCCCTAACCCCGGGACACCGACGCGGGCTTTCCCCCTTCCCGCTTCGGATGCGGGTGCGGAATTTTCCGCACAGAGTCGGGAAACTGGCCAGCTGACTGAACCAGCTGGCATGGAGACCGGTGCAAGCTTCCTAAGTAACGAGCAACTTCATACAACCAATGCTGCTTTTCCTTTTGCATCTCCCACCCCGTCATGCCTCCCGCTCGATTGAGCGGCATATTGGGAAGGGCGGCATTGCCGCAAATCCCTTTCCCCTCCTTCCTTTTCAGTGATGTCCTTATGGGAGATTTCCTTTTCTGTTTTTTCCTTGTGGGAGTTGTTAAATTACTGCTTTCTTGATTTAGGTTCAATTTTTATTGTGTTTGCTTTCAGACATCCTATGTTGAGTCATTTTTCTCTTGATGGGCTAAATTCGAGGAAGTGGTGGTGTTTTGACTATATACTACTCCGACGTGGTGATTGTATCTCCACCTTTTATCTTCTCTACTTCTTCTTCTCCACTTTCCCTAGCCGCCGGCCTCCTCAAACAGCTCCCCACTGCACTGCCAACCCTCTTTCTGCTGCAGCAAGCTGCTGTCCAGCCCCTTTAAGTCCCCTTCCTGGCAGCCCGCCGGCACCTATACAGCAGCTACCTTGCTGCCCTGACCTTTCCCATCGCTTCCAGCCCTTTCCGGTTGCTGTACCACTTTCCTAGCTTGCTTACCCACCTTTCAAGACCTGTTGGGATATACTTTCGAGGTATTTGGTTGTGTCGTCCTATGTTTTGATGATGTTATTTTCAGTTTGTGTGTGTTATAACCCTATTTTTCTATTAATATAAGTTGCTTTCGTGGTTTGAATTTTCTCCTCCAGTATCAATGACTTCAAGTCAATTTTGTGGGGAATGGATCAACTTGAGATATGACTGTTAACAGCCCTGCAATCAAGTTTTTTTTACCATGCTAAAAAATGTTCCTGCATTTTAATAGATTCTATAATTCTTATTTTTAGAAGCTTGAGACTTGGTTTTGATTACTGCATGTCGAAGCTTCAATGCTTCCTTTATTTTATCTTGTTTATTGAATGGAAATGATAAGTTATGTGTTTAATATCTCTTAGCTTCAAGCCAAGATTATAAAATTTTAACTTCAATTTTAGGCTGAACTGCAGATGCAAGATGTAAAGAACGTCATGGTACATAACCTATCGGTATGCAGTTTTTGTTCCTTGATTTTGTTGATTTCTATACAACTGATACTCTGCTAAGAGATATTAGACCACATGAATGCGAGTTTTATTGTTCCAGCCTGGTATGGTCACAACAGATCTTCTCATGTCTGGCGCCACGACAAAGCAAGTAGAGACCCAACCCTGCAACTATTTTTCATTGGGAAATTTACATACATAACACATAATTCTTATATATTTACATATCTCACATAAGAACTGTGCACTATTTATGTAAAAGCCCTTTTTTATTTTCTTCTTATGATTCTTCGTCAGCATCCTAATCTTTTTCTCAAAGTGCAGGCCAAATTCTTTATCAATATTTTGGCCGAACCACCTGAAGTGGTAAGAATTTCATTACTGAACTACAATAGATATTCTCATTTCCATTCCCTCTGATTTTTACAACTGTGATTCTTGTCAACTTCCCCTGATAAAGTGCGAATTTTGCATCCAAGGCCAATGATATTTCAAAATTTTCAGAGATATCATGTAAGTTTGTCATTTTGGGTTCTGAAATTATTAGCTTTTGCAACAAATTGATCTAAAACACTTTGAGCTCCATTTGCAAGGTAATAAAATCTTCAGCTCTATGCTGAATCAATCCTTGTTGCTTTTATTGTAAGCCTGGTATTTGGCTATATAGGTAGCCAAATTGCCTAAATTTACTATACTCCTGCTTTTTGCTTCCTTAATTTTATAGGAAAGACTCCATAAATTGGAATAACAGTACAATGAAAATAACTTTACTTATTTTTTAGTATAATTTATGTTTGTAAATAGCATTTACTATATCAAAGAAGTTCTTATATTATACAGAATGGTGATGGATAGGCTTAGGAATGACAAAAATAAGATTGTGAAGCTAAACCATAGTTGACTGTCCAAAACTGCTTCTGAGTGAATAACCTCAAAATGATGAACTATATTTCATGAATAGGCAGTATAAATTTGGTTATCGGTGAGTACTGATTATAACATTAGTTTGTTCTCCATGCACTGCTTAGGAAGATGGTGGTACTCTTTCATTTTGAAATATAAAAGAATAAGTTCAATTAATTTCATGAATTATTTGAATATTGGGTCCATGTTTTAAAATCTGGTCAACATCTGCCTCTGTGATTTGAATAAAATAAAATAAAATAAAACTTTTGCTGTTGAACTCTTTAATCTCTTAAAAAGAACTGCAGCGCGTAAGATCCAGTCTTGACTGAAAAAAATAATTCGGTGTCGTTGAAATCCAGGTTGGATATGAAAATTAGCCCTCCAAGCCGTTTTTCATTTTGTTATATGCATTTGCATGACCGGTCTGTTTATATTTCTAATTATTTAAGCTTTGAGAGTTCTAGAAGAAACAGACACATCACATTTGTTGAAATACTAGAAGAAGTTATAAAAAATTTTTAAAAGAAAATTTCAAGCTTGTTTTTTAAATATTTGTAAATTTCAGTTTTTTTATAGATAATATGTATTGTGAGACTACAATGTTTTTTTAGTTGGCTGTTTACATTTCTTTTTTCAAGCTAAATATTTTATATAATAATTTACAATTATTTTAATAATCAATTTTGTAACTATTTATAATCAATAGTCATTATACATATTTTCAAATAATTAATTAAATATAAAAATGCTTGAATATTTAAAAATTTGGGAATATTGGATAAATATCTTAGTGCAAAATTTAATTTTTTTTCTACCAAAATTTTAGAAGAGTAAAATTATTTCATTATAAAAATAAACTATTTACAAATTTATCATTCTTTAGAGGATTAACATAGCTTTGATAATATAAAATTTATTATAAATATTATTATCCTATACATCTAGGAGAAATGATATGTGATCCTAAAATTAACTGCGTCGGTGTATCTACCCACTGCAGGTTGCTGAATATCTTGTGCGATGTATTAGATCAGTACCCGCCAGTGGAACAAAGAAGCCAACTTACATTCGATTTCTTACTGGCCTGAAAGCCTACTCCCAAATTTTTTCAGTTAAGAAGAATCAATCTCATTCCTCTTTTTGGTCTATGCATCCGTTTGTAAGGAAGATTTACATGCATATATCACTCAGTTCTTATGTATTTAAATATCTAACACATAAACCTCAATTTTTACAAATATGCCATTTTAGCTTTGCATGAAAAAGTGTGTTTCACTTTTAAAAAGTTAAAATAGTGGTATTATTTTAAGTGATATGAAATATTTGGGCGGTATAAATATAAAAATGTCGTTTTTTTAGCATGGGATTTGGGTTTGGGTGGTAGGTATGTAAATGTCCCTTTTTTAACATTATTATCCACCTTGCATTACCAAATACATGATATAGGCTTTTTTTGTTCTTTTTTGTTCCCGGAGACTTCCCTTTGGTGCTAGAAGAGAGATACATCACATTTGTTTTAAGGAAGATTTACTTCCATATTTCTCAAATCTTATGTTTTTACATATCTAACACCTAAACTTCTAATTTTACATATATGCCACCTTAGCAATGCATGAGAAGGTATATTTCACTTTTTTGAAGTTAAAATAGTGGTATTTTTATCTAATATGAAAGGTTTGTGTGGTTTCAATATATAAGCAAAATTTATGTGTCAGACTATGTAAATATATAAGAATTGGGTGATTTTTTTATGTAAACATTAGTCTTCCACCCTGAAATACCAAATACATAATTTAGGCGCTTCTCTCTCTCTTTTTTTTTTATTTTTATTTTTTATTTTTATGTTGTTCCCAGAGACTTGCCTTTGGTGCTAGAAGAAATAGACATCTCATTGAAGATTGAAGAGCTAAATGGCATTGTAAGTACTCAAATGTTTATGGAACCTATTTTAAAAAGATTATGGGATTGTGTTGTTTCCAGTTTTCTTTGATATGATATTATGTTATTTTAAAATAAGAAGTGATTGATTTGCATAATATCTCTTATTGAAGTAATTTATAACATTAATAAGCAAGGCTATGATTAAATGCCAATACAACAACAACAACAACAGTCTTAATCCCACTACGTGGGGTCGGCTACATGAATCATTTTTCTCCATTGCGTCCTATTTAGTGTCATATTTTCATTTTGTTCTAACAAATTAAGATCATTTTTTAAACAAGAAGCTGAAATTTTCCTAGGTCCACCTCTGCCTTTATCAACATAAGTCGAATCTAAAACATCTACTCAATTAATCAGATCATCAGATGGTCGACGTTTAATGTGACCAAACCATCTAAGACGACTCTCTCTAATTTTGGCCATCACTGAAGCTATACCGACCCTATCATAGATATATTCATTTCGCATTTTGTCGCTAAGTGTAAAGCCACTCATCCACTTAAGATTTTTTTTCCCAACTATTATTGCATTCTTCAACTAAGATGCTATAAAGCCAAATCTATTGTATTTCATAGATAACAATGCTATATAAATCACATTATTATCTATATAATAATGTCTTGACTGCATAAGAAAGCTAATTTTATGCCCATTATTTTGTATTATTTGCTTTGCTATTGTAGCCATTTTTAGATTTGATAGGTCACATCAGGATACATCCATAACAAGACTGGTAATGGTGGCATTTACATACATACAACAATATTCTTATATATTACAAATCTACCAGCTAAACTTTGATATTTATTTATCCACATGTTTAACATCACACCCAAAGTATCACAATTTCTTGCTTTTCTAATGTGAAATGCACCTTTTTATGCACCATGTTTTCCTGTGATTGTGACACTAAAATGTTAGATGAGTAAATGTCAAAATCTAAATGTTAGATATGTAAATACAGAAAGATTTAATGATATGTATGTAAATCCCTCTTAAAACTATTAGGAGCTATTTTTGGCGAGAATATTGTGAATTTAGACCTTATTTCATATAATTTTTTGAAATTTTTTATGATTTCTTCTGTAAATTTAGTTTCATTTAGTTTGATAAGGTTAGAGGCTTAGATAAGGATAAACTTCTTTTGAGGTAAAAATGTTATTTTGAAGATATCTTGTATTGACTTATTTTATAAGCTAGGAATTAATCTAAAATTGAGAATTTGATATTTTATTAGACTGTATACAAAATAACAAGACTAGTGGAGATAAAAATGAGAAATTTGACTTTGAAAGAATATCATAATTGTGTTGAGATTAAGGTTGTGAAAATCGGACTAGCTGGTTCTTTAGAAATTGAACCGGTCCTTCGGTTCAACTTTGTTTCTAACCGGTTCAGTCCCATTTCTATGTGGAAATGGTCCTGAAGTTAGACATAACCGGTTGAATGACCAGTTCATGGTTGAACCGGTCAAACCGGCAGTTCGGTCCGGTTTCTAAAACCNTTTTTTGAACGACCGATTATTTTTCAATAGTTTATCAACAACTAATTAATAAGTTGCAGCTGTCCCAAACAGACCCTTAATCTCTTAGCTTGATCCCTTGTTTCACACTTTCAGTCACTCTCTACACCATCTAAATGAAAAACCAAGGTCCATAATAAGTCAATACTTGTACCAAAAGCTCCTTTTATATACAATTCGGCCAAATTATCGTCAATTTGTCAAAAATAATCCGTCGGTTGGGAGCATCGGGGGCATTGCTAAGTAGCATTGTCGCATTGATATTGGGCATGGAGGCATTGATGTCGCGTCTGATCTTCGAATTAGGTATAAGGATGTAGAAGTGTCCGTTTCTAGCATTGTCTTCGGGTGTTAAGGTGCAACTCCACTAGTGGGGAAGTGCTAATAATCAAGCGCCGCAGGGCTATGTCCTGAGCATTAGGACGCCAGGCCTTAAGCTGAAAATATCCTCGATATGCTATATTTTATGCGTATACTACATTAGACACAAATATATCACGAAACATACATAAAAATTGCACAAATGAAAGAAAAATATCTCATCAAATACTACTTTTCATATTTATCAAATTTCCTCAAACATACACATGGCTTATCCTCAAGTGATTTTATATCATGTTTATAGTATGCAGTAATTTGGTATCCATTATCTCTTTATTTTTTTGTTCTTTAATAATATAAGAGGTATATATTTTAAAAGTGCACAAATATTATTAAAGAATCGAATTAATATTAATTAAAAATATTCTAACATTACTTATATTAATATTTTGTTAATATATTTGACCGTAAATAATTTGGATTAATGAGAATGTACGTATAAGCTTAGTTGCCTCATCAACCCGGAAAAAATTTGCGTACGTCAAGGGGTACACAGGGATGTGTGCATAATAGGGTACATGGGGTTTATATGGGGATTACAAGTGGTTTATAACCCGTTGTACCTCCCGTGTAACTCTCGGGTAACCCCACTGTAACCTTGTAATCTCAATGGATAAAATAAAAGCGCGGGTTACAGTTGAGTTACACGAAAGTTACAAGGAAGTTATAACACGCTTGTAACCCCCATGTAACTCCCATATAACGCCCGTGTACCCTATTATGTACGCATCTCTGCGTACCCCTTGACGTACGCAAATTTTTTCCCATCAACCCAATAACCTTAATTTAAATATTTTCATTTTATATTCAATTATCTCATTTTCAATCAAAGAAGCTTTTGAAAAAATGATATCAATTTTTATTTTATTTTATTCTTAACTTTAGCTTCTTTTCATATGTTCATAAAGTTTAATTTTCAATTGTTTTAGTATTTACTTTTTTCTTAAGTATATTAAATTACTAATAAAAAGAATCAATTACTTCCCAATTGTTATTTCAAATATCATAATTCAAATAAGTTATTTGAATTGATATGTATTAAGTTCCTATACACTTATCTAATTAAACCATATTTATAGTCAATTTTGCTATATGTTTAAGAAATTTTATATTAAAAGAAGTATTAATTGAAGTAAGTGGTTAGTTATTACAAAATTAATATTGAATTCAATAGTTAATGATTATTTATGTCCTTTTTAATCAATTTACTTTTATATTATCCAATTACAATATATTTTTAAATCTTAAATTTAGATATAGAAAATTACTTATGCACAAGCTTACATCCCCCAAGCTTAAATTTTTGTTTGACATGTTAAAATGTTTGGTAAATAGGAACAAAAGAAACACCTAATATAACTGAATTAAAATACTCATATAATAGACATACAACAAGTCCGTCGGTCACATATACNTCGTCTCTTCGATAATGGTTGTGATATTATCAAATTTTGAATCTAACGATCGGAGAATCTTTTCCATGATAGTCACATTTTCTAACTTCTCACCATTCTTTTTAGTTGATTATAAAATGATAATGACTCTAGAAAAGTAATCAGAGACCAACTCGCCTTCTTTCATAGGCAAAACATCAAATTGACTTCTTAAAGTTTGAAGTCGTACCTTTTTAACCTTCTCTTCTCCCTTATACGAAACCTCGAGCTTCTTCCATGCTAATTTGGCCGAGGTAGCACTTGAAATCTTCTCAAAACCATCTTCATCTAAAGCTTGATAAATGAGGAAGGAGAGCCTTCTTGTCTCTCTTTCGCAAGTCTCGTAAGCTATCCTTTTGTGTTGTGGATAGAGAAGACTCATCACTTGGCTCATCGTAACCTTTCTCCACAACTTCCCAAACGTCATGCGCTCCAAGGAGTGCCTTCATCTTGATACTCCAATTGTCGTAGATGATTTCCTTAAGCATTGGGACTTGGAACGAAACCATGCCACCGTTTGTCATTTCTCTCTAATGGAACCTTTAGGCTCTGATACCACTTTGTTGGAATGGAGAAGCTTTTAGGAAATGACAAAGGCTAAAAAACAACTTATGGAAGAAGCTTCACTCTTATTTATCACCTTTACTTGGCTTGATACAAACTCAAAGACTCCACCCCTATTTATACTAGTGACACCTCCTAAATTAATGACTAGGATTGTGCCACCACAATTACAATCCAATGGTTACAAACAATTCCACATATACCACACAATAATTCAACACCTACCACACCTACTACACAATAATTTCATACCTATCACATATTCTAGAATAAGCTTCTAGAAATTAAGCTTTATTTAAACAACTAAAACCAAGTTTATATTTTAACACATAAGTCGAATCTAAAATATCTACTCAACTAATCGGATCATCAGATGGTCGACGTTTAATGTGACCAAACCATCTAAGACGACTCTCTCTAATTTTGTTCATCACTGAAGCTACACCAACCCTATCATAAATATATTCATTTCGCATTTTGTCGCTAAGTGTAAAGCCACTCATCCACCTAAGATTAAATGCCAATGTGATTGATTTTTTTTTTCCTAACTATTATTGCATTCTTCAACTAAGATGCTATGAAGCCAAATCTATTGTATTTCATAGATAACAATGCTATATAAATCACATTATTATCAATATAATAATCTCTTCCAAATTACATTGAACCAAATAGATCTCAGAAAAAAACTGACTGCATAAGAAAGTTAATTTTATGCCCATTATTTTGTATTATTTGCTTTGCTATTGTAGCCATTTTTAGATTTTATAGGTCACATCAGGATACATCCATAACAAAACTGGTAATAGTGGCATTTACATACATACAACAATATGCTTATATATTACAAATCTACCAGCTAAACTTTGATATTTATTTATCCACATGTTTAACATCACACCCAAAGTATCACAATTTCTTGCTTTTCTAATGTGAAATGCACCTTTTTATGCACCATGTTTTCCTGTGATTGTGACACTAAAATGTTAGATGAGTAAATGTCAAAATCTAAATGTTAGATATGTAAATACAGAAAGATTTAATGATATGTATGTAAATCCCTCTTAAAACTATTAGGAGCTATTTTTGGCGAGAATATTGTGAATTTAGACCTTATTTCATATAATTTTTTGAAAATTTTTATGATTTCTTCTGTCAATTTAGTTTCATTTAGTTTGATGAGGGTAGAGGCTTAGATAAGGATAAACTTCTTTTGAGGTAAAAATGTTATTTTGAAGATATCTTGTATAGACTTATTTTATAAGTTAGGAATTAATCTAAAATTAAAGAATTTGATATTTTTTTAGACTGTATACAAAATAACAAGACTTTTGTGGAGATAAAAATGAGAAATCTGACTTTGGAAGAATATCATAGTTGTGTTGAGATTAAGGTTGTGAAAATCGGACTAGCTGGTTCTTTAGAAATTGAACCGGTTCTTCGGTTCAACTTTGTTTCTAACCGGTTCAGTCCCATTTCTATGTGGAAATGGACCTGAACTTAGACATAACCGGTTGAATGACCGGTTCATGGTTGAACCGGCAGTTCGGTCCGGTTTCTAAAACTATTAGTGAGATGCTTAATCTCTAATATTTAAATTAAAGTATTCTTAAGTTTAATGTCTTCAAAATTTTTGCAATCAAATTGAACTGTTATATGTATATTTGTAGATCCTTTTAAGCATGTCATATTAGTTCTAATGATCTGTATGTTATATTCTTTTCTTATATGTTTGAATTTTATATTAAAGTTATGGGGCATTTACATACATACCACCCAACTCCCATGTATTTACATATCTAACACCTAAACTTCAATTTTTACATTTATACCACCAAAACTTTCAAATCACGTCAAAAGTACCGCCATTTTAACTTCTTAAAAAATGAAATACACCTTTTCATGAATAAATAAGGTGGTATGCATGTAAAAATTGCAGTTGGCTGTTAGATATGTAAATACATAGGGTATGAGTGGCATGTATGTAAATCTTTCTAAATTATTTATTCCACTTAGATTCTTTAAATATTATAATTGTTGTTTCAGGAGAAGAGAAGGCGCATATTGTGCTCAGTCACATGACTAAATTTTGGCATTGTGTTCTTGATGATTTTATTTATGTACATTTTTCTTGGATAGGATACTACTTTTATAATCTTTAAATATTGCACTTTGTCTGCCTCACAATTGTCAAAATCAAATTAGATTTATGGAAGATTTACGTACAGTGGTATAGATGTAAAAAAGAAATGTTCTGTGCTCCCAGAAATGTTTGAGCAGGGAGAGACCACAGAGTACACTGATTCTGCATTTATGGTCTGCTCTCCCTCTTCTTCCTCGGTAATGTTCTCTTAATTGGTAATATTTTGTTGTTATTAGGTTATTACTATGCATGATTGAATTTCATTATAACAAATCAAATATTACAGAAAAAGAAATTAGAAAAACTGGGGAATGAATCTTTGTTGTCGAGCATTTAGACCCCGTTTGGGGCAGCTTATTTGGTGCAGTGCGTTTTGAAAATGCACCCAGAGCCGTTTGGGTAAATTGCATTTTGATAGTTTTTTCAAAAAATTGTGTTTTCAAACAGTTGAAATTATTGTTTTCACATTAGCGAGGTGCGGTGACAGTTTTCTAAATTCGGTCTGGCTTTTCCAAAAAAGAAAATGAAATAGTCATTGCAGTTTTTTTGAACAGCCGATTATTTTTTAATAGTTTATCAACAGCTAATTAATAAGCTGCAGTTGTCCCAAACAAACTCTTAATCTGTTCGCTTGATCCCTTTTTTCACACTTTCAGTCACTCTCTACACCATCTAAATGAAAAACTAAGGTCCATAATAAGTCAATACTTGTACCAAAAACTCCTTTTATATACAATTCGGCCAAATTTATCATCAATTTGTCAAAATTAATCCGTCGGTTGGGAGCATCGGGGGCATTGCTAAATAACATTGTCGCTTTGATATCGGGCATGGAGGCATTGATATCGCGTTTGATCTTCGAATTAGGTATATGGATGTAGAAGAGTCCGTTTCTAGCATTGAAGTGTCTAGTTCTCGAGTTTTTGACTTCAAATGAGCCTCTTTGGGTGCTAAGGTGCGACTCCACTTGCGGGGAGGTGCTAACAATCAAGCGCCCCGGGGCTATGTCCTGAGCATTAGGACGCCGGGCCTTTAAGCTGAAAATATCCTCGATATGCTATGTTTTATACGTATACTACATTAGACATAAATATATCACAAGCAAACATAAAAATTGCACAAATGAAAGAACAATATCTCATCAAATACTACTTTTCGTATTTATCAAATTTCCTCAAACATACACATGGCTTATCCTTAAGTGATTTTATATCATGTTTATAATATGATTGAAGAATTGAATTAATATTAATTAAAAATATCCTAACCTTATTTATAATAATATTTTGTTAATATAATTGGCCATAAATTATTTTGATTAACAAGCATGTATATATAAACTTAGTTGTTCTCATCAACCAAATAGCCTTAATTTAAATGTTTTTTATTTTAAATTCAATTATCTCATTTTCAATAAAAAAGCTTTTGATTTTCTTAGTTTTTTTTTAAAAAAAAGTTATACCAATTCTCATCAACCAAATACCAACAAGTCTGTCAGTCACATATATAAAGGAAGTGCATAACTGAAATAACACACAAATCATAATAAAGCTAGGTTGCAATACACATATCAAACTTGCAAAGTTATCAAACTTAATACTAATGCTCCTCGTCACTCTCATTAACAACAATAATATCTCAATAACCTTCCAATACATTTCACGGTTGGACGCTCATCTTTTTTCCTGTTATTCGAGGCTTCGTGAGATAATTGAGGGTATTAGCCCCAATAACAGTGAAATTATCCTACAATAGTTTTCAAATAACCTTCATAAGAACACAATTCTGCGTGAGTATGACGTACGTAAATATGTTTTCTTTCATAGGCTCCATTTTAGACTTATGCGAAGATAAATATATAAATATATAAGAATTACGTGGCATGTACTTGAAATTCCTCCCAAAAAAAATTATGGGATAAGCATGCTTGTTTTTCTCATTAATAAATTTAACTCCTAATCATTCATCAGAAATATATTGGTCGAGGGAGTATCAACTATCCAGAACTAATTACTAGCAACTTGCCACGTGGCATTCCGTGGCCCCACTCGACGCACTCCATGGGAGAGCCCGACCCGACTTGAAGCGGAAACACTGGGAGTCGCGCAGTTCCGACCGCCGGCACGAATCCCCGATCCCTAAATATCAGATCTGATGTCTACTTTGTTAGGGTTCTAAGACCTCTGTGAAGCACCTGATCGATGGGGGCTATTTCGGGCTCCAGCTTCCTTAATTTGAGCTACGGGCTCCGTCTTCTTCCCGTTGGCGGAGGATTTAGGGAGCGGAGGAGGTGGAGGAAGCTCTGCGTGCAGTGTGAGAAGAGGTCGCTGGCAATTTACTGGAGTGTGCGGAGGATGAGGAGGAGGTTTGATAGNTGGCGGAGGATTTAGGGAGCGGAGGAGGTGGAGGAAGCTCTGCGTGCAGTGTGAGAAGAGGTCGCTGGCAATGTACTGGAGTGTGGGGAGGATGAGGAGGAGGTTTGATACACTTAGGTGTTTTTCGTTGAGCGATGGCGAGGGAGAGGAGGATAGAAGGCCGGGGTCGTCGAGTAGGTCTGATGAAGAAGTGGAGCACAGGAGTGGCGGCGGCGGTGGTGGTGATGATGATGCACGGCCTGAGCGGGCTCATGCATCTGTTTCTAATTCGAGGGTATGTTATGTTTCTTTGTTTCTTTTTGACCCCATTGCTGTTTTTTTTTCTTTTTTTTGGAAATTTCTTAATCATTTTGTGGGTTTTTGAATGAAAATGAAGTTGAAAAGTTCAAATCAGTGGTTGTAGATTCACAATGAAGCAACGAATGGTTTGAGTTTCATTTCAGTTTGTTTGCATTCCTTCAATCCGAAGGAAGACTTTNAATGAAAATGAAGTTGAAAAGTTCAAATCAGTGGTTGTAGATTCACAATGAAGCAACGAATGGTTTGAGTTTTATTTCAGTTTGTTTGCATTCCTTCAATCCGAAGGAAGACTTAGGGTTTTGTTGCGAATTGAATTGCTTGTTAGAAACTTTTTTGTTCTGCTTGAAATGGAAGCTTAAATGTTTGTCCAGAACTAGTTACATGATTTCCTAAGTCAATAAAATTCATTATTGCAAAATAACTTGTTAATTATGCCTTATGTTGTTGTGCAGATCCTTATATGATAATAGAAAAAATGAAGTTTAAAGGATTGATAGAAGCTTGAACACAATATTGTTTAAATCATTTCATCATATTAAAGCGTGGAAAGACAAAACGTTGAAAATATCTCCCATGTTTTATGACTTTTGTATTNAAGGAAGACTTAGGGTTTTGTTGCGAATTGAATTGCTTGTTAGAAACTTTTTTGTTCTGCTTGAAATGGAAGTTTAAATGTTTGTCCAGAACTAGTTACATGATTTCCTAGGTCAATGAAATTCATTATTGCAAAATAACTTGTTAAATTATGCCTTATGTTGTTGTGCAGATCCTTATATGATAATAGAAAAAACGAAGTATAAAGAATAGATAGAAGCTTGATACACAATATTGTTTAAATCATTTCATCATATTAAAGCGTGGAAAGACAAAACGTTGAAAATATCTCCCATGTTTTATAACTTTTGTATGGAGTTGAGTCAGGAGCGCAAAATGTTGAGTTCCTGGATGTTAATATTTCTGTAGGAAATGTCGGCAAGTATTACGATGAGGATTCATATTTTAGCTTAGATTTCTACGTAGATGCTTTTAACCGTTGCTTTGTTGTTGGTTTATGTCGAAATTCATCTTGAGGACTGAGAAAAGAAGATCCAACCATGTTACTTATTGTCTATGTCACAACACGTTAGTAAATATAATGAAAATACCTAAAATACTTTTGTTTTAATAGGCCAATAAGAGTTTTAAAATTTTGTGGTATATAAAAATCACTTTTTTTGGGCGTGGTGAGCGTTCAAGTGCGACTATTGGGTCTGCAATTGTTATTTTAGTTTATATTGGGCTGATCCAACTAGCATTGAGCTCATTTGGGATCACTTTTGAATTTGATTTTGATTTTATTATATTTATTTTTTGTTTACATTTTACCTTAAAATGAAACATGTTTTTATGTTATAGCATAGTTATTTGTTTTTAAAAATACTGAAAATAACCTTTTAGTATTTTTAAAAACTAGTTAAGTTGCCCTTGAAAATAAAAGATAAAAGCATACAAAAATTGCACTAAACAAATATGTTTTTAAAATAAAAGCAAAAAAATCAAACAAACAAAAACTTAAAAGAAAAAGTTATCCCAAACAAGTCCTTAGCCTCTCTTGGTCTGGTTCGTTGCTTTTAAGCCAAGTTGAACCTTAAGAAAGCCCCCGCCAAAAATAAGTGCCCCTATTCTAGTGGTCAAACAATCACTTCTTCCTCTATTACCCGCTGAATAATAACTAGTCCTCGCCATCTTTCCAACTACAATTTGAGACATTTTGCCTGATGAGCAGTTAGTCTTTGTTAATGTTGCTTTTTGCGCTCTGAATATCTAGAGCTAATGTTCAAAGAGTGAAAATATGAGTTGGATATAAGTTAACAATATACTTTTTCGCATACATTCTGCCCACATGAAATGTGTTTGACAGTCAAGACTTACATATCAAGTCTAGTTTAACTTCTTTCCCTCATCTTCGTTTGAAAGTATCTAAATTACATATGCGCTTAACTTTATGTAGTTTTCCAATTTAATTACTTTACTATTGAGCAAAGTGCCAAAATAGCCTCTTTACTATTTACGTGAGGCCATATTAGTTCCAGAGTATATAAAAGTGTCAAATAGGCCTCAAACTCTCTTAATATAGGCTAAAGTACGGGTGTAAACGAGTCGAGTCGAGCTTGAGCTTGATTAATTTTATCGAATTTGAGTTTGAGCTTGCGCTTAAGTCCATGAGTTCGAGCCGGTTCACGAGCTGCTTGTTTAATATAAATGTGAAAAAAAAAATAATTTAAATTAGTTTCATAATAAAATGATATATAGAATGAGCAATTAGGAAAGAAATAATAAGAATTTACTTAAAATAAAATATAAAATATTATTTTTAAATTTTTTTAAATACTTTTAAAGATAAAATATTTAAATTTAATATATATTGAGTATATTTTATATTACTATTTTTTTAAACGGGCCGGTTTTCGAGCCAACGAGTCAAGTCGAGGCTAACTTGAGCTTTGACTTGTTAGCTCATCGAGTTCAGTTCATGAGCTGCTTATCGAGCCAAGCTCAAGTCGGCATGACTCACTTACACCCTTAGACTAAAATAGTCACTACAGAGGACTATTTCAGCCTCAATTTAAAGAGTCTGTGACTAATTTGACATTTTTATAGACTCTGGGACGTAAATGGCCTCCTTGCAAAGAGTCAGGGGACTATTTTGACACATTTCTCCGTTATTATTTCATGGACTTCTTTTTGGCTTGTACATCTCCTTGCCTTCTTGTGTCAAATCAACCTCATAATATAACACATGTAAGTTTTCTTGTTCATTTTTTCAGCCACCTATCTCTTTAGAAGGGACGGTTTACAACAGCTTTCAGGTTGATTCATTCAAATTGATGGAACTCCTTGGGCCTGAAAAGGTTGATCCCTCCGATGTGAAGCTGATTAAGGAAAATCTTTTTGGCTATTCCACATTTTGGGCGACCAGAGAGGAGGCTTTTGGCGATCTTAACGAAGGAATTCTTTTTCTCGGAAATTTGCGGGGAAAGAGGGAAGTTGTTTTTGCTAAACTTCAACATAAACTCCGTGAAGTCGTAGGCGACAAATATAATCTATTTATGGTGGAGGAACCTAATTCTGAAGGACCAGACCCTCAGGGTGGACCTCGAGTGAGTTTTGGGTTGCTGCGAAAAGAAGTTTCGGAGCCAGGACCAACCACTTTATGGCAATATGTTATCGCTCTTCTCCTATTTGTTCTGACTATTGGTTCTTGTTTAGAGCTTGGAATTGCATCTCAGGTATTATTATTATTATTTGTTTCTTTTTAGATGATTTTTTCACATAACACTCAATTTCTATGTATTTACATATCTAGCACCTAAACTTATTTAACATCTATATATATGTCACCTCATCTAGACATGTAAGTGTGTATTTTAGCTTTTAAAAGTTAAAATGGTGGCATTCTTGAAGTGATATGAAAGTTTTTTGTGGTATAAATGTAGAAAAAGTGAAGTTTATAAGTCTTAAACTAGTTATGTAAATATATAAAAATTGTGCTATATGTATGTAAATGGCCCTTTTTTTGGGCATTTACATACAGAGCACACAATTCTCATGTACNAGAAACTTTTTTGTTCTGCTTGAAATGGAAGCTTAAATGTTTGTCCAGAACTAGTTACATGATTTCCTAAGTTAATAAAATTCATTATTGCAAAATAACTTGTTAAATTATGCCTTATGTTGTTGTGCAGATCCTTATATGATAATAGAAAAAACGAAGTATAAAGAATAGATAAAAGCTTGATACACAATATTGTTTAAATCATTTCATCATATTAAAGCGTGGATAGACAAAACGTTGAAAATATCTCCCATGTTTTATGACTTTTGTATGGAGTTGAGTCAGGAGCGCAAAATGTTGAGTTCCTGGATGTTAATATTTCTGTAGGAAATGTCGGCAAGTATTTCGATGAGGATTCATATTTTAGCTTAGATTTCTACGTAGATGCTTTTAACCCTTGCTTTGTTGTTGATTTATGTCGAAATTCATATTGAGGACTGAGAAAAGAAGATCCAACCATGTTACTTATTGTCTATATTACAACACGTTAGTAAAATGAAAATACCTAAAATACTTTTGTTTTAATAGGCCAAGAAGAATTTTAAAAATCTGTGGTATATAAAAATCACTTTTTTTGGGCGTGGTGAGCGTTCAAGTGCGACTATTGGGTCTGCAATTGTTATTTTAGTTTATATTGGGCTGATCCAACTAGCATTGAGCTCATTTGGGATCACTTTTGAATTTGATTTTGATTTTATTATATTTATTTTTTGTTTACATTTTACCTTAAAATGAAACATGTTTTTATGTTATAGCATAGTTATTTGTTTTTAAAAATACTGAAAATAACTTTTTATTATTTTTAGAAACTAGTTAATTTGCTTTTGAAAATAAAAGATAAAAGCATACAAGAATTGCACTAAACAAATATGTTTTTAAAATAAAAGCAAAAAAATCAAACAAACAAAAACTTAAAAGAAAAAGTTATCACAAACAAGTCCTTAGCCTCTCTTGGTTTGGTTCTTTGCTTTTAAGCCAAGCTGATCCTTAAGAAAGCCCTCGCCAAAAATAAGTGCCCCTATTCTAGTGGTTAAACAATCACTTCTTCTTCTATTACCCGCTGAATAATAACTAGTCCTCGCCATCTTTCCAACTACAATTTGAGACATTTTGCCTGATGAGCAGTTAGTCTATGTTAATGTTGCTTTTTGCGCTCTGAATATCCAAAGCTAATGTTCAAAGAGTGAAAATATGAGTTGGTTAACAATGTACTTTTTCGCATACATTCTGCCCACATGAAATGTGTTTGACTTTCAAGACTTACATATCAAGTGTAGTTTAACTTCTTTCCCTCATCTTCGTTTGAAAGTATCTAAATTACATATGCGCTTCACCCATCAACTACGAGCATAATATCAACCGTGGTATAATAACTTTATGTAGTTTGCCAATTTAATTACTTTACTATTGAGTAAAGTGCCAAAATAGTCTCTTTACTATTTACATCAGGCCATTTTAGTTCTAGAGTATATAAAAGTGTCAAATAGGCCTCAAACTCTCTTAATATAGGCTAAAGTACGGGTGTAAACGAGTCGAGTCGAGCTTGAGCTTTCCTCGGCTTGAGCTTGAGCTTGATTAATTTTATCAAATTTGAGTTTGAGCTTGCGCTTAAGTCCATGAGTTCGAGCCGGTTCACGAGCGTCTTGTTTAATATAAATGTGAGAAAAAATATTAATTTAAATTAGTGTCATAATAAAATGATATATAGAATGAGCAATTAGGAAAGAAATAATAAGAATTTACTTAAAATAAAATATAAAATATTATTTTTTAATTTTTTTAATACTTTTAAAGATAAAATATTTAAATTTAATATATTTTGAGTATATTTTATATTACTGTTTTTTTAAACGGACCAGTTTTTAAGCCAACAAGTCAAGTCGAGGCTAACTTGAGCTTTGACTTGTTAGCTCACCGAGTTCAATTCATGAGCTGCTTATCGAGCCAAGCTCGAGTCGGCATGACTCACTTACACCCTTAGGCTAAAATAGTCACTACAGAGGACTATTTCAACCTCAATTTAAAGAGTCTGAGACTAATTTGACACTTTTATAGACTCTGGGACTTAAATGGCCCTCTTACAAAGAGTGAGGGGACTATTTTGACACATTTCTCTGTTATTATTTCATGGACTTCTTTTTGGCTTGCACATCTCCTTGCCTTCTTGTGTCAAATCAACCTCATAATATAACACATGTAAGTTTTCTTGTTCATTTTTTCAGCCACCTATCTCTTTAGAAGGGACGGTTTACAACAGCTTTCAGGTTGATTCATTCAAATTGATGGAACTCCTTGGGCCTGAAAAGGTTGATCCCTCCGATGTGAAATTGATTAAGGAAAATCTTTTTGGCTATTCCACATTTTGGGCGACCAGAGAGGAGCCTTTTGGCGATCTTAATNAGTTCGTTAAGCACTTTTTTATCATTGATTTCTTTGCTTGGATTGGTTTCAATTATTATATAGTTAGATTTCGTCATTGCTGTTCTACAAAATGTGATTGAAAGCATCTCAGTTTTCTTTTGTGCTGGAAAATGATGATGTTACTCCATTAAAATGATTATAAAATCTCATCCATCAGGCGTCAATCTTGATGCACTATAATTTGAGTGAAAGCATAGTTAATTGACTCCTTATTCAAAATTCAAGGAATATTTTCTCATAAACCGGATAACTGCATTTTGTAGAACATTGAAGCGGTAGCATAGTTAATTGACTCCTTATTCAAGGAATATAGCTATGCTGATGCACTATAATTTGAGTGGTAGCAACCTTGAAGTGGTTTTTTTTTTTTTCTTTTGAATTGATGATTAATTTTGTTATAAATAGTAATTTTCAATTCTGCCTTTTATTCTCTCACAACTTAGTTATTCTATTAGGTTGATGATGCATTATTTTTTCTACAGGAGATTGGTCATTTTGCAGTGGCATTTTCTAAGAAAGTGAGGTTGGGCATTCCTTTCCTCATTCCAAATATTACACTAGGTAGCTTTGGTGCAATCACCCAGGTAAGCATCAATACAAAATTTACATAAATGCCACCTCGTCTATGCAGAGCATGGAATAGAAAATAGGAATATTTACATACATACCAATCAATCCCTCTGCATTTAAATATTTAACACCCAAATTTCAATTTTTACATAAATGCCGACTTATCTATGCATGAAAAGGTGTATTCACTTTTTAGAAGTTCAATGGTGATATTTTTTATGTGATTTGAAATATTTGGCCGGTATAAATTTAAAAAGTGAAGTTTGGATGTTAGATATGTAAATACATGGGAATTGGGTGGTATGTATGTCAATGTATTTGCTCCATGCTTGTGATCAAGTTATATTCTCATGCTATGAAGAGCGTTAATGCAAAGGCTCAAGGCTCAACATGCCTTACTTACAACATGCTATAAGTCAAGAGAACTCGCATGTAATGTAGGGATAAAAAGAAAAAAAAAGATTTTCATTTTTACGCATGTATGTAATTTGGTTTCAATTTCTGTGTAATGTTTAACAAACATGTTAATGACACAATTACAGCATAGTGAAGCAAGTCTTGAAGAGCAAATTTCTTCTTAANTGTATTTGCTCCATGCTTGTGATCAAGTTATATTCTCATGCTATGAAGAGCGTTAATGCAAAGGCTCAAGGCCCAACATGCCTTACTTACAACATGCTATAAGTCAAGCGAACTCGCTTGTAATGTATGGATAAAAAGAAAAAAAAAGATTTTCATTTTTACGCATGTATGTAATTTGGTTTCAATTTCTGTGTAATGTTTAAAAAACATGTTAATGACACAATTACAGCATAGTGAAGCAAGTCTTGAAGAACAAATTTCTTCTTAAAGGATATCTATATCTATCTATATATATATATACATATGTATATATCTATATATATCTATATATATATATATATATACCTATCTATGTATCTATATATATATTGATGGTTGTACACCATTTATCACATACTTGGAGCAGTGACGTTCCGGTACATGCTAGTTATAACCTTGGACGTGACAACTACCAAGCTTGCCTCTCAAAAGGATTATGGTTTTCTCTGTCAGGCGCGTCAGTGTTTGCGCGAGTTCCTCTAACTTAACTCGCCAATGTTGGGTATTCAAGCAAGCTTCTCTGACCTAGCTCGCCCATGTTCGTTGAGCTCTTCTAATGAGCTCCCTGACTGATCTTGTTTGTATCCATCAATCTACGTCATTAAGTTTGTTGAATAGTTCTTTATGAAAGAAGGAAGGAAAACTTCATTTGATCATCGCCTAGTTATTGATCGCATGACATCCTTGGAGGTGACAACTATCAAGCTTGCCTCTCAGAAGGATTGCANATATATATCTATATATATATATATATATACCAATCTATTTATCTATATATATATTGATGGTTGTACACCATTTATCACATACCTGGAGCAGTGACGTTCCATTACTTGCTAGTTACAACCTTGGACGTGACAACTACCAAGCTTGCCTCTCAAAAGGATTATGGTTTTCTCTGTCGGGCGTGTCAGTGTTTGCGCGAGTTCCTCTAACTTAACTCGCCAATGTTGGGTATTCAAGCGAGCTTCTCTGACCTAGCTCGCCCATGCTCGTCGAGCTCTTCTAATGAGCTCTCTGACTGATCTTGTCTGTATCCATCAATCTACGTCATTAAGTTTGTTGAATAGTTCTTTATGACAGAAGGAAGGAAAACTTCATTTGATCATCGCCTAGTTATTGATCGCATGACATCCTTGAAGGTGACAACTATCAAGCTTGCCTCTCAAAAGGATTGCGGCCTTCTCTGTCGGGCGCGTCAGTGTCTATGCGAGTTCCTCTAACTTAACTCGCCAATGTTGGGTATTCAAGCGAGCTTATCTGACCTAGCTCGCCCATGCTCCTCGAGCTCTTCTAATGAGCTCTCCGACTGATCTTGTCTGTATCCATGAATCTACATCATCAAGTTTATTGAATAGTCCTTTATGACAGAAGAAAGGAAAACTTCGCTTCGTCATCGCTTATTTATTGATCGCATGACATCTACGCCTAGGAACTTACCAACTGCGAGTCTTAATAGNGGAAGGAAAACTTCATTTGATCATCGCCTAGTTATTGATCGCATGACATCCTTGGAGGTGACAACTATCAAGTTTGCCTCTCAGAAGGATTGCGGCCTTCTCTGTCGGGCGCGTCAGTGTCTATGTGAGTTCCTCTAACTTAACTCGCCAATGTTGGGTATTCAAGCGAGCTTATCTGACCTAGCTCGCCCATGCTCCTCGAGCTCTTCTAATGAGCTCTCTGACTGATCTTGTCTGTATCCATGAATCTACGTCATCAAGTTTATTGAATAGTCCTTTATGACAGAAGAAAGGAAAACTTCGCTTCGTCATCGCCTATTTATTGATCGCATGACATCTACGCCTAGGAACTTACCAATTGCGAGTCTTAATACGCTCCGTACAACACAATCTATAACATAACATTTGTTTATTATTTGTAGCCCTATGAGGGCAAGTTCATTGTGGAAGATATAAATAGGTGGGAGATGGAGGGGGAGGGGGAGGGCCGACCACCATCGATAACAACACACACACACTCTAAAATCCTCAGTTCTTTTCTACCTCTTTCACAATGTCTCTCCCAGATTGTATGAATTCACAGATAATTGACGCCCTAAAACTTACCAGGACATCAGTCGGTCGTACAACTCAAGTGCACGTGCCAAGTAGNACACACACTCTAAAATCCTCAGTTCTTTTCTACCTCTTTCACAATGTCTCTCCCAGATTGTATGAATTCACAAATAATTGACGCGCTAAAACTTACCAGGACATCAGTCGGTCGTACAACTCAAGTGCACGTGCCAAGTACTAATGCGGTTCAAGAGTACGACATATCGATCTCATATGAAAAGTGTAATATTTATTTTCTTAGAAAATCTCTACTTTACTAATTTAGTTAACCTAGCTTAGTGTTTGTCATAAGGAGGTTTTAATTCATAAGGTCCTAGCAAAGTGGTACTTAGCAATTAAAATAAAAGCAGAAAACAGGAGGGTAGTTCGTGAGTTCCTTCAAGATAGATGAGACTTGTGTCTCTGTGATTCGGGGATCGTGTCGATCATGATTTTTCCTGAATGATTTTCTACTTCATTGTTGTCAATTCGGGTCAACGTACTTCTTATGTCTATGTCTAGGTTAAAATAAGCCTGGAATCCATAAATTTTAGACTTTCTCAATCCCTATGACATTCCACAAGTCTTTTCCGATTCCCTGGGATGATTATGGATATTCACTGAAATATATTTATTCTCTCGGAATTTTGTGGTTAACCCTTTCACTATGCAACGGTTAGAGGACATAGTTTCACGAAATATTTTAATTTCTTAATTGGTCAGACTAAGTGTAAATTAAGCTCGAAGATTAACCAATAGCATAGGCCATGAAAGCACAAGCAAACGATTAACGAAAAAACATTACAGAAATCCACAATAATTCCACTACTCCCTACAACGCAGAGACACAAAGAAAAGCTTAGTTGTTCATTATGAAGAAAATCATAGCAAAAAACTCCATATGAAAATCTGTCGCAAGAAACATAAATATGAAAAACTTACAAGAAATTGTTTCCTTTGCAAAATCAGCACCTTTCCCTCATAAAAACTCTATCACAATTCACAAAATAAAGAAAAACTCTCCCTTAAAGGTTTCCACCAGGGAGGAAGACAACCCTTAAGAGATCCCCTTGAATCTCTCCCTAAAATCTCTTCTTTCAGCTTACAAGTCTTCTTTGATGCAGAACTCCCTCCAAACTGCCCTAGAATTTGATTTTATAGCAAGAATCACAGTTTGGGCAATCAAATTTCCTTCCTAAAATGTTTCTCACTTTTCAGCTTAGTCAAGCCCGTTTCTGCCGTTGTCACGCCGCTCTACTGCACCATATGGCCTGGTCACGCCATTTTCAACATGGTCACACTGGCAATGTTTCATAAGTGGCGTGGTCACACCACACCGTCTTTAGACGTGGTCACGCCGCCTCGTGGCATTTTTCCACTGGTTTTTCTCGTTCCAACTTGTTCGTATTCAATTCCTACATCCANCTGCACCATATGGCCTGGTCACGCCATTTTCAACATGGTCACACTGGCAATGTTTCATAAGTGGCGTGGTCACACCACACCGTCTTTAGACGTGGTCACGTCGCCTCGGGACATTTTTCCACTGGTTTTTCTCGTTCCAACTTGTTCGTATTCAATTCCTACATCCTGCACAACATGAACAAAATACATTTCTCAAACGTATTTCTGTGATAAATAAATAAAATTAACCTGTAAAATGTAGGAAAAATAACAGATAAAATCACGTAAAATTGATGCATATCAATGGTAAGGGACTCTACATCCTAAAATGATTGAACAATAGCCCAATTTTTCTTTATCCAAGGGTAATTCTTCACATGAAGACCTCTTCCAGGACATGATAGATAAAATTTTTCTACTTAATTATTACATTAATGTTATATGTTACTAAGGCTTTTACTAAATATGTGCAAGGGCTTTCAACAAACCATACCAATCCCTATTTATTTACACATCTAGCGCATAAACTTTATCTTTTACATATATGCCACCTTACCTATGGATGAAAAAAGTGCATTTCACTTTTTAAAAGTTGAAATAGTGGTATTTTGATGAGATATGAAAGATTTGGGTGGTATAAGTATAAAAAGTAAAGTTTAAGTGTTAGACATGTGAATACATAGGAATTGGGTAGTATATGTATAAATGCCCATTATTCATTTTGTAAATTCCTTTCATTTGCATATTACATACATATCATAAGTTTCAATACATTTTCATTTGATTCAATAGGAGAAGTGTATTTATATTTGTCAGACAGGAGATTTATTTCTTATTACTTGTAATTCCTTTGGTAGTTTAAGTCTATTCTTCCCAATCGGAAGGCGAAGTTTGACATTTCCATGGCTGGTCCATTGGCTGGTGCTGCATTCTCCTTTTCGATGTTTTGTGTCGGCTTATTGCTTTCGTCAAATCCAGCAGCTGCAGGTGATTTGGTTGAAGTACCTAGTATGCTTTTCCGGGGCTCACTTCTCCTTGGACTCATCAGCCGAGCAACTCTCGGTTACACGTATGTTTATTCTTCTATTTTCTTTTCTTTTCTCCCTTGTTTCATTAATGGAAGATTTACATGAATATCACTAAATTCTTATATATTTACATATCTAGCACCTAAACTTCAATTTTTACATACATGCCACCTTAACTAGGCTTAAAAAAGAGTATTTCACTTTTAAAAGTCATAGTAGTGCTATTTTTGATTTGATATGAAAGATTTAGATGGTAAAAATATAAAAAAGTAATGTTTAGGTGCTTGATATATAAATACATAGGAATTGGGTGGTATGTAAATGCCCCTTCTTTAATTTGTTTATATCTTTTTCTTTTTTTTTACATATAATTGAGAGGCTTTACGTAGGCTTAAAAGGGTGTATTTCACATTTTAAAAGTTAAAATAGTGCTTTTTTTGTGATATGAAAGATTTGGGTGGTAAAAATGTAAAAAGAAGTTTAGGTGCTAGATATGTAAATACATAGGAGTTGGGTGTTATGTATGTAAATCCCCCTTCCATAATTTTTTATTTATTTTTCGTTTTTTTACATATTATTGAGAGGTTTTTCGGTATTTTTTTTACATTTGTTATTGTGTCTGGTAGATGCCAAAGCAGCGTCTAGATCTTCCAAACTTATCAAATGAAACAGAACGTTGGATTTATATCTTTTATGAAGATTTACATACATACCATTCAATTTCTATATATTAACACATCTAGCACCTAAACTTTAATTTTTACATACATGCCACCTTACTTATGCATGAAAAGATGAATTTAACTTTTTAGAAGTTGAAATAGTGATGTTTTTTTATGTGATATGAAAGATTTGGGTGGTGTAAATGTAAAAGTAAAATTTAGATGTTATAGATATGTAAATACATAAGAATTGGCTGTTATCTATGTAAAGGTCCCTATCTTTTAGCAAATCCCATATAAATCGCTCTTTATCCATCTTCTATGTAGGATTTGCTAAAGGTTAATTATTTACAGAAATTGCAGGGCAGAGTTATTCAAATGACTTAAATTAGCTGTAATTTATTATAGGTGTGAAATGATCAAGGGTAGGAAAAAGGCATTTTTCACAAGCTTTATTTTTAATTATTTATTTTATTTTTATTTTTATTTTTAACTACTGCTAAAGCAATCAAGTGAATTATTGAATGCATATAAATCTAATAGAACTTTGGTGATTTTCTTAGCTTATCTTATAGTCAAATTGTGTTTGATAGAAAAAATTCCTAATTATCAAACTTTTACTTTTTTACATTTATACCACCTAAATCTTTCATAACACGCCAAAAATATCATGATTTTAACTTTTTAAATGTGAAATACACCTTTTCATGCATGGGTAAGTTGGCGTGTATATGTAAAATTTGAAGTTTAGGTGTTGGATTTGTAAATACTTAGGAATTGAGTGGTATGTATGTAAATATCTCTTCATTTATTCAAGTGATTCCACCATTTGCTGTTCTACGAGTTCTTACTTTCTGCCTGAGGAAAACTTATTTACTTCTGCTTCACATTTTTTATTATCAAAATTTGTTCAGATAGGCTCATAACTTTTTAATATTTGCAGAGCCATGCATGCTGCCACTGTTTCAATCCATCCTCTTGTAATTGGTGGATGGTGAGTGTCATTTCATAAATTTCATTGTGAATTTAATTATATCTTCTGGGTCCATATGCGCTTGGTTCAGGTGTGGCTTGACGACTTCGGCCTTCAATATGCTTCCTGTAGGATGTCTTGATGGTGGAAGGGCGGTACAGGTATCGTTATCCTTTTTTCTGGGGGACATTTACATATATACCACCCAATTCCTATGTATTTACATATCTAACACCTAAACTTTATCTTTTACATTTACATCACCGTGGTCTTTAATATCATATCAAATTCCACTGTTTTAA
Organism: Phalaenopsis hybrid cultivar; assembly: GCA_002079205.1. NCBI lineage: Eukaryota > Viridiplantae > Streptophyta > Magnoliopsida > Asparagales > Orchidaceae > Phalaenopsis > Phalaenopsis hybrid cultivar. The sequence goes on along the minus strand of JXCR01139670.1, from coordinate 14,195 downwards.
CTTAAAGAAAATGAAATACACCTTTTCATGCAAAGGTAAGGTGCATGTATGTAAAAATTAAAGTTCAGGTGTTAGATATGTAAATACATACGAATTGAGTGGTATGTTTGTAAATCTTCTTTTTTAAGATTGAGAATGAACCAAAATTGTCTTCATCATATGGACTTCTCGTCTTTTTTACATTCAAGTTGTGATGTTTGACATGATAGTTTTATAAGAAAAGTATAAATATCAAATTTTGTGGGTTAGATATGTAAATACATAAGAATTGTGTCATATGTATGCAACTTTATCTAAAAATTAATATTGATTTCAAATTCTACAAACCACTTAAAGCTCCCTCAAATAGAACAATTTTATTTTTCACACACAAAATTAGTGAAATTAAAATCTTAATTATCTATAGCATGCTTTCCATTTACAATCAACTAAATATATCCTAGATGTAATTCTCTCACCTGGTACTTGTGTCTTTTTTACTGATGCCAGGGGGCTTTTGGAAAAAATGCGCTCTTTGCTTTCGGCTTGGCAACATACTTGATGCTTGGACTAGGACTGGTATGCTTCTACATATCTCATGTACTCACTGCATTCCTCCTCTATTTATCATTTTGGCTCCATTGATTGGTCTTCTACTTCATTAAAGTTTGTGACATTTTATGGTAAATTTGTCAATAATAATTTATAAATTTAATAAATATATTATGTATTAATTTTATTATAGAGCATGCAGGAATGAAGTAAGATATATTGGGAATGTTGCCGATCAATTATATCTTAAACAAGATTTTGTATACAACAGTCTCATTTTTAACAACTTCCATTTCTATTGCTCCTTCTAACGGTGTATTCGTTTTGAGTTCTATTTTAAGAGTCCGTTTACTGAATCATACCTTTTATAGTGTGGGACTAAAATGGCCCCTTAAAAGTAGCACAGGGACTATATTGATGCTTTTCTCAAAGAAATTGGTCTTGCGAGTCCTTATTTAAGGCAAGTTTGACCTTTCGAGCATAAAAAATTGGCAATACCATCAACACAGTTTCCTCGCAACGACATTAGTTGACTTCTAGGCTGATGAAATAATTAAGGTCTCTTTGGGGCAGTTGTAGCCTATTAAAAAACAACTGTGAAGCTAATGAATAATAATCTGGTGCTTAGAAAAACTGCGGTGCCTATTACATTTTTTTTTTAAAGTCAGGCCACAGTTATAAAGCTGTCACCGCATCTAGCCAAGAGTGGTGGGAAAACACAGGTTTCGGCGGCAGTTTTTTGAAAAAGTTGTCAAAATGCAGTTTATCTAAACAGACAAAACTGCGGTGCAGTGCCGCATCGCCACCTCATAACCGCCCCAAATGGACCCTAAAACTACAACTTGATCAGTTGAGGGATTAAATTGGATGATAAGAACAATCCGAGACCAAATTAATGCACCCAAAGTAATCTAGAGGACGTTTTACTCATTTACGCTTTCGAAATATGAGTATGATATTTTTCTTGTCTTTCTTAGATTGGTGGACCCTTGTCACTCCCATGGGGCTTGTATGTGCTAATATGCCAGGTATTGTAACCCCAACAAATGACATAATCATTAAAAAATGCTTCTTAAATAGTCTATAGATTTACATACCTACTCTTCAAGTCCCATGTATAACTAAGTGAATCTTTGATTTTTTTTAGTTAAATATCACCTTACCTTTGCATGCAGAAGTGCATTTCACTTTTTAAAAGTTAAAATGGTAATATTTTTGATGTGATACAAGGATTTGGGTGATATAAATGTAAAAAATAAAGTTTAGGTGTTATATATGTATTTACATATCTTGGACCGAAACTTTAATTTTTACTTGCATATCACCTTACCTATCACTTTTTAGAAGTTAAAATGGGGACTTGGGATGATATAAATGTAAAAAATAGACTTTAGCTGTCATATATGTACATACATTAGGAATTGGGTGGGTATTTATGTAAATGCCCCTAATTTTATTTTTTTTTTACCTATATGTTCCACAGAGAACGCCAGAGAAGCCTTGCTTAAATGATGTTTCAGACATTGGAAAATTGAGACAACTTGCTTTGGTGGCAACTATTTCTCTTGTTGTTTTTACTCTTCTTCCAGTGTGGGATGAGCTTGCTGAGGAGTTANGTCAATAATAATTTATAAATTTAATAAATATATTATGTATTAATTTTATTATAGAGCATGCAGGAATGAAGTAAGATATATTGGGAATGTTGCCGATCAATTATATCTTAAACAAGATTTTGTATACAACAGTCTCATTTTTAACAACTTCCATTTCTATTGCTCCTTCTAACGGTGTATTCGTTTTGAGTTCTATTTTAAGAGTCCGTTTACTGAATCATACCTTTTATAGTGTGGGACTAAAATGGCCCCTTAAAAGTAGCACAGGGACTATATTGATGCTTTTCTCAAAGAAATTGGTCTTGCGAGTCCTTATTTAAGGCAAGTTTGACCTTTCGAGCATAAAAAATTGGCAATACCATCAACACAGTTTCCTCGCAACGACATTAGTTGACTTCTAGGCTGATGAAATAATTAAGGTCTCTTTGGGGCAGTTGTAGCCTATTAAAAAACAACTGTGAAGCTAATGAATAATAATCTGGTGCTTAGAAAAACTGCGGTGCCTATTACATTTTTTTTTTAAAGTCAGGCCACAGTTATAAAGCTGTCACCGCATCTAGCCAAGAGTGGTGGGAAAACACAGGTTTCGGCGGCAGTTTTTTGAAAAAGTTGTCAAAATGCAGTTTATCTAAACAGACAAAACTGCGGTGCAGTGCCGCATCGCCACCTCATAACCGCCCCAAATGGACCCTAAAACTACAACTTGATCAGTTGAGGGATTAAATTGGATGATAAGAACAATCNCCTCATAACCGCCCCAAATGGACCCTAAAACTACAACTTGATCAGTTGAGGGATTAAATTGGATGATAAGAAGAATCCGAGACCAAATTAATGCACCCAAAGTAATCTAGAGGACGTTTTACTCATTTACGCTTTTTCGAAATATGAGTTGATATTTTCTTGTCTTTCTTAGATCGGTGGACCCTTGTCACTCCCATGGGGCTTGTATGTGCTAATATGCCAGGTATTGTAACCCCAACAAATGACATAATCATTAAAAAATGCTTCTTAAATAGTCTATAGATTTACATACATACAGTTCAAGTCCCATGTATATCTAAGACTCAAACTTTGATTTTTTTTAGTTAAATATCACCTTACCTTTGCATGCAGAAGTGCATTTCACTTTTTAAAAGTTAAAATGGTAATATTTTTGATGTGATACAAGGATTTGGGTGATATAAATGTAAAAAATAAAGTTTAGGTGTTATATATGTATTTACATATCTAGGACCGAAACTTTAATTTTTACTTGCATATCACCTTACCTATCACTTTTTAGAAGTTAAAATGGTGTTATGTTTTGATGTGATAGGAAGGACTTGGGGTGATATAAATGTAAAAAATAGACTTTAGCTGTCATATATGTACATACATTAGGAATTGGGTTGGTATTTATATAAATGCCCCTAATTTTTTTTTTTTTACCTATATGTTCCACAGCGAACGCCAGAGAAGCCTTGCTTAAATGATGTTTCAGACATTGGAAAATTGAGACAAATTGCTTTGGTGGCAGCTATTTCTCTTGTTGTTTTTACTCTTCTTCCAGTGTGGGATGAGCTTGCTGAGGAGTTGGGAATCGGTCTTATGGCTGCCTTTTGACTTAGGATTGATTAAATTTGGGTTTTTATGTAAATTTATTTTTTGTTTTTTTGTATTGGTTTTGATTGTGCTGAGCAAATAAGTTTTGATGCAATTATCATACATCAATAAATGCTGCACTAATTGATGAGTTATTTATTTATGTTTTAAATGTGATTGATTATTTATGAATTGAGTAAAGTGACAATAATTTCCTGACTATTTATGTGGGGTCATTTTAGTCCTAAAATTTATAGAAGTTTCAAATTAGTCTTTAGACAGTCTAAACTCTAAACTAAGGTTGAAATAGCCCTCATGGAGGATTATTTGAGCCCAAGTTTAGGGTCCGTTTGGAGAGCGATGTAGTGGCTGTGCAGCACCACATAATAGTTTTGTCTGTTTATGAAAATTGCATTTTGATAGTTTTTCTCAAAAAAATTGCTGCTGAAACTTGTTTTTCCATCGGTTCTGGTTAGGTGCGTTGGNATGTTTTAAATGTGATTGATTATTTATGAATTGAGTAAAGTGACAATAATTTCCTGACTATTTATGTGGGGTTATTTTAGTCCCAAAATTTATAGAAGTATCAAACTAGTCTTTAGACAGTCTAAATTAAGGTTGAAATAGCCCTCATGGAGGATTATTTGAACCCAAGTTTAGGGTCCGTTTGGTGAGCGATGCAGTGGCTGTGCAGCACCACATAATAGTTTTGTTTGTTTATGAAAAATGCATTTTGATAGTTTTTCTCAAAAAAATTGCTGTTGAAACATGTTTTTCCATCGGTTCTGGTTAGGTGCGATGGTAGTTTTCTAGTCACGACCTCACTTTTTCAATATATATATATATATATATA